>JAPXFQ010002983.1:0-251658 GCA_028564705.1 Apricaphanius iberus
GCAATGCCCTGGTACGGCGATGAGCAGGTGAAAAGCATAATGATGTGCCAGCAGACCATCCCCAATTCTAATATGGCCCATAATATTTTCCATTTTCCCCATAATGAGACTCTTAAATCCATTTTTATTTTGATGTTAACTCAAGTCAGATTAAAAAATATTTGTAATTAGGCCCACTAGTTAACCAGAAAACACCAATAAATCTAAAATACTAAATATTTTAATAAACACAAAAATTGTATATTTTTTAAACTATTAACCTGTCAAACTGGTAATACCTTAAAATCTTTACTCAGTTTGCATTACTTATCATCAAACCTGATTTTTAATAATTCAAAATGTAATGCTAAATATAAAAATGTAATAAAACGTAAAAAATACAATGCAAATGTAAAAATGTAATAAAATATAAGTAATAAAATGCAAACAACTTAAAATAGGCAAACTGCAAAAAAAAATGTAATAATGAAATTGAATATATGTAAGAATATGTCACATATATAGAAACTTATAAAATATTAATATGACAAATGTTAACAGTCACTTGTGATAATACAGAACCTTCTTTTTTCTTCTGATCTTCGGACTCCCGTTGTCATCTACTTCTCTGGCTGCAGGCTGCTGCAGGAGTCACAGTGCTGTGTGTAGCTGATGTTTGTTGATCCTCTCCTCTTCTTATTCCCTCTTTGAGATGACCATTAACAACTAATGAGTCATCTCCCCCATTGGCACATAAACAAACCCCACAACCAATCTTCTGGGTGAGTCGGGCCCCGCCTACTAGTGGCTTAGCACCAGCGATTCGGACTCAGTCAAAACCCTTCTCAACCACTTCTGCAGATGTGTTATCCCGCAGGTCCTGGCCGATCTGTTGGAGGGTCCTGCTGGGCTCCGGAGCAGGTGCACACTGACTCCAATGGTACCAGGTAGAGCTTTTGCCTTTCAGTTGAACAGCATGCGTGGTTCTGGCAACTACTTGGAAGGGACCGGTCCACCTGGGGTCACTCCACTTTCATTTGAAGACCTTCAGCCACACCCAAGGGACCTCAGAAGGCTCAGGAGCAGGACCTTGGACCACAGGAGGGGCAGTGGTGAAGGATTTCTCCAATGCCTGCAGAACCTGACGATCACATTTGGGGTCAGGAGTGGCAAGGGAAACCGGGAGAGGTCGTCCAGCAGCTGGACCTGGAAACATGCGGCCAGTAAACCCCATATGAGTAAACTCATATGGGGTTAAACCTTTAGTCCTGCAAACAGAGGATCTGATGGCCATCAGAGCAATAGGCAATGCATCCAGCCAGTTAAGGCCAGTTTGCCTTTTAATTTGAGCAAGTTTAGATTTTAAATTCTGGTTCATTCTTTCCACGGCCCCCTGGGACTGAGGGTGGTAGACAGTGCCAAACTTGTGAGTTAAGCCCAACTGTCTTTCGACCCACTGGAGAAGCTCGTTCTTAAAATGTGATGCTTTGTCAGATCTCACACGTGCCGGAAATCCATGATATGATATATAGTGATTAAGTAAACACTTAATCACTGTCTGGGAATCTTCCTTACGAGAGGGATACACTTCCACCCAACCTGTAAGAGGATCAGTGAGAACCAATAGATATCTGTAACCTCGAATTGGGGTTACCATATCCGTGTAATCGATTACCACCTCTTCAACTGGCCTGGCGAGGTCTTTAAAAGACCCCTGCTCAGGTTCAATCGTAGGTTTGGGGTTAAACTCCCCACAAACCTTGCACTCATGTAGAAATGTTTTAATGGAATGTATCATGTATGGATGACACCAAAAACACAAATTTCTTTTCATCTGTGAAAAACCAAGGTGAGCGAATCCATGGGCTTCCTGAAAAATGGATGGTTTCATACTGCTAGGCAACACTAATCTTCAATCTGAGCTTCTCCAAAAACCTTCAGAGTAGATGGCTCCTCTGTCTCTCCACACTGACTTTTCCTGGGGGGCTGCCTGCTGTTGTGCTACTTTCACTTCCTCCTGAAATGACTCACATGTCTCTGCTACCGCTGTCATGATTTTAAGAGTGGTAGAATATCCAGCTGCCTTTTTAGCTGCAGCATCAGCTGCTTCATTACCTCGAGCAATGTCAGAATCTGCTGTTGTGTGAGCTTTACACTTCATGACAGCCAATCCACATGGTAATTGCACTGCCTCCAAAAGATCCATGATGTCCTGAATATGCTTAATAGGTTTGCCCTGTGCTGTCAAAAATCCAGCCCTCTTCCACTGCGGCAATTCCACATGCAACACAGAAAACCCATAGTTGGAATCTGTATACAAATGTACATATTTTCCTCTACCCCACTTATATGCCTCGACCAATGCCCTGATTTCTGCTCTCTGCGCCGACTGCTTCCCCTCCAATCGGCCAGCAACTCTAACTACAAACTGATTTCCTGTCTGTTCAACTACAGCAAAGCCAGCCTGCAACTCTCCCTGAGGTCTCCGGAAACAACAACCATCAGTGTAAATGTTCTGTGCATCTGGTATTGGCTGGGAGAGTAAGTCAGGGCACATTTTTTGTGCCTTAATGGTTAGTTCAATGCAGTCATGGGGAAGGCCATCATTCGTCATCTGATCCGCCATGTTTATACCACCATGGGTGAAAATAAGGTTAGGGGCTTCTAACACTTTGCTCAGTCTTTGTTGTCTTAAGGTAGAGAGAGTGAATGCTTCAGAGTTAATTAGAGCCATTACACCATGTGTGGTAAGAATATTTAGTGGGTGCCCTCTGACAATGTGTGCACATTTAGTTACCAGGTGTGCAATGCCTGCTGCATGACGTGTGCACGGTGACTGACGTGCTTCAGTGGCATCTAGCTTGACACTAATATACTGCAAAATGAGTCTCTGACAATCTTTTTTCTGGAATAAAATGCCATTTACTATTCCATCTTTTTCTGACACATCTAGGTAAAACTTAGTGTTGTAATCAGGAACTGCAAGGTCAGAGGCTAAGGCCATTTCCTGTTTTAGGCGAATAAACGCCTCTTCTGCTGCTGTAGTCCAGTTAAGCTGGGCTTGAAGATTTTTCATGCCATGTTCATTTACCAATGCTCTAAGTGGTGTGGTCAAGTTGGTATAGCCAGGGATGTAATGTTTGGAAAAGTTAGTCAATCCTACAAAGGAGAGCATCGATTTTACAGTGAGAGGTTTACCATGTCTCAGTATCGCAGATTTATGTGAATCTGTCAGACCAGAGCCCTGGGAGCCATTTCTCCCAGACCTTTAGCTTGATGTTAAGGATGTAAAAGTAATGATATATGAGGAACAGCTTCACTTTCCATCATATACCACTTCTGTTGTTCCGGCGTAAGATTTGCCAACAGCACTACTCCTTCCTCTGCCACGAAACAGGGACCTGATGAAATAGGCCAAACATGGCCTTCCAGGTGTTTTTCAAACTGTTCCTGGTAAAGTGTTGGGTCGCCACGTTCATAAAGAAGGGTTACATGTAATGGGTCGGGAGGAGAAACAAAGGGTTGGAGTTCAAGAAACCAGGGCTTCCAGCTGGACAGGAAAGAAGTCGCTGTGCCTGGTTGTTCAGCAGAAGACGTCAGACGAGCCCAAAAGATGTCTGCGACTTGTGGGGATTCATCCCTCAACATGAATTGTCCTGGCAGAGTTCCACACACTTGTGAATGTCCATCAGGTAACGTCACAACAAGTCCTTCAGGAGAGCACAAGATGGTAGCTCCAAGCTTTATGAGTAAGTCTCTCCCCAGTAGATTAGCAGGTGTGGTAGGAGCAACAACAAAAGGATGACTGACAGTCTGATTTCCAATGGCCACCTCAAGTGGTTGTGTTACTGGGAGAGTGATTGGTGCCCCAGAGACCCCTACTACTGAAACTTTTTCCCCTGAGAACGCTGCTGGAGGTGTTTTATCCAATGTGCTAAATGTTGCACCGGTGTCAACTAAAAATGGCAGGGTGAGTCCAGAAACATTCATCGTAAGGAGTGGGTCTCCCTGGCCACTCCACACTAGGGACCTCTGTGGGCATTCTCAGTATGAACAACTCTGTGACCCCTGCTGTGACGGTAAATCTCCATGTGGGGCAGCATGTTGAGGAGTCTGATTGCTGGATCCAGGCTGGCCACGGCCTATGTAGGGTTGGTTATCTGGTTGGGGACACTCTCTCACCCAGTGATCTGTGGCACCACACCTGTGACATGGAGCTACTTGGCCTCTACCTCCTCTCCTCATTCCCCTCCCAACATAACCACCCCTGCGGCCACCTCTCCATGGACGCGGCTGATAAGTTTGAGCTATCATTTGGGAATAATCAGGTCCTGCATACATGATGGAAGCTGGAGTGGAGGGCTTAGGAACTGGGGCAGCTTCAGCTAAACATTTGTTTAGATTTTTGGGTGTTTTTTAACTCAGTTATTTTATTTTGTGCTTCTTTTAACTGTAACTTTAACAACTCTCTCTGCATTTTATCCTTCTCCTCATATCCTTTCTAATACTGATCAGCCTCTTTCTGAAGGTGATGAATCAAATACAGTTCCCATCTAGCTTCGTCAGCTCTTTGCAAATCCGGATTTTCTTTTATTTTCTGCTGCACAGACTCTGGAACACCTGCCAACACTGCTTCCCTGAACCAAGTTCTGTTGGTACCCTGTTCATCTGGATAAACACCTGTCTGACCTACCCAGGTGTCCTTACTTTGTGATAGAGAATCAATAGGTGAAACCTCAGGCTTCCAGGTGAATTTGGGCACTTTTGTTGCTTGTGTTCCTGGATATTTCTGTCTCAACCAGGCTGCTATCCCTGTAATTAGTCCTGCTAAGGGTGTAGAATCAAGGAGATCAGTTAAATTATTTTCTTCCTGCATATTTCTAAAATCTGTGGCTGTCATTACCAGTCCCATTATTCCCCTTAAATCTCCCAGAGCCAATGTTTGATTAGCCGTAAGCTGATATAACTTATTCAACCACAAATTAGCTCCTTCTGGTAAAGATGGAAGAGATTGAGTTAATCCTCTGAGATCTGCTAATTTAAGAGGTTTGTAGAGTACTCCTCCTCCTGGTGTCTGTACTAAGGGAGCTTGTGTTACCAACCCAAGTTTGTTTTTAATTTTGTTTTTATTGAATCTGGTTACCATCCCAATTGCAGAATCTGGGGTTTCTTATGACTCTTCTAAGTCTACTTCTTCCTCTCCTACACTGCCTTCACCTCCCTTCTCACTATCCTGTTTCATTTTTAATAGAGCCTCTTGTAACAATAACAAGATGGCGCCGCGGATGGACGCCTCGGTACTTCGCTCCCTAGAACTTGATACAATTTTACTTTTTTGCGTAGTTTTCTGCACTCCCTCTGCTATTAAAATGAGCAGAGAGGAAATCCTACAAATAGGACTATCCAGTGCCGGACTTTTTTCACCGGTTTTTAATCAACCAGACTACTTTATGGAGATTCTGACTGGAGGAGCAGCAGCGCTCTGTGGATTTACACGGAGACGCCGGCGTGGGAAAAGAGCTGGTGTGCTCGTTAAATTGCGACAGCGGGGATTACGCACCGCTCTCCCATCCATACACCTGGGGAACGTTCGCTCTCTGCCTAACAAAATGGATGAATTGCTCCTTCTCCTATCCAAGAACTCAGACTTTCGTCGTTCTGCCGCCTTTTGCTTCACTGAAACCTGGTCCAGTGAACACATCCCGGACAGCGCACTACAGCTGCCGCGCTTCCAGCTGTTCCGAGCGGACCGCTGCGCGGAACTGTCTGGGAAGTCAAAGGGAGGAGAAACGTGTTTCTACATAAACGAAGGTTGCTGTACAGATGTCAAAGTGTTAAAGAAGACATGCAGCCCTCACCTAGAGTCTTTTTTCATAAACTGTAAACCATTTTATTCACCGCGGGAGTTCGCCTCGTTTGTGCTGGTCGCTGTATACATTCCACCGCAGGCGTGTGTAACGGAGGCATTACATCACCTCGCCGACCAGATCACAGACGTGGAGAAAACTCACCCGGACTCTCTGCTAATCATTCTCGGGGATTTTAATAGAGCAAATCTCAAACTTGAACTGCCTAAATATAGACAACACGTAACGTGTCCCACCAGGGACATGAACACATTGGACCACTGCTACACCACAATAGAGAATGCATATCGCTCTGTCCCCCGTGCTGCTTTGTGACTTTCTGATCACTGCCTTGTCCACCTCATCCCATCTTACAAGCAGAAGCTGAAATCTGCTAAGCCTGTAGTAAGAACTGTGAAGAGGTGGACAGATGAGTCAAAGATGCAGTTACAGGCCTGCTTTGACTGCACTGATTGGAGCGTCTTTGAAGCAGCAGCCTCAGACCTGGACGAACTGACTGACACTGTGACATCTTACATCAGCTTTTGTGAGGACATGTGTGTGCAGACCAAAACCTTCTGCACGTTCAACAACAACAAACCATGGTTCACTGCAGAACTGAGACGGCTACGCCAGGACAAGGAGGAGGCCTACAGGAGTGGGGATCGGGACCTGTACAAGCAGGCCAGGAACAAGCTGACAAAGGAGATCAAGGCAGAAAAAAGAATCTACAGCCAAAAACTGAAGGAGCGTTTTTTTGCCAACGACTCTTCTGCAGTTTGGAAGGGCCTGCAGACCATTACCAACTACAGGAGACCATCCCCCCACCCTGTGGGGAGCCCCCGCCTGGCTGAGGACCTCAATGACTTTTTCTCCAGGTTTGAAACAACTTTCACACCTTCCACCTCCCCCACCATCTCCATCACAAAAGGCCTAGCATCACCCCAAACCATCCCCATACCTGACCCCCTGCCTGCGCTGACAATCTGTGAACAGGATGTGCGCCAACTATTTCAGAGACAGAGGATTCAGAAGGCATCAGGTCCTGATGGAGTGTCTCCGTCCTGTCTGAAAGTCTGTGCTGACCAGCTGGCTCCCATCTTCAATCAGATCTTCAATAACTCCCTGGAGCTGTGTGAGGTCCCCTCCTGCCTCAAACGCTCCACCATCATCCCGGTTCCCAAGAAGTCCCCTGTCACAGGATTAAATGACTACAGACCAGTTGCCCTGACATCTGTGGTCATGAAATCCTTTGAGCGACTGGTGCTGTCCCACCTGAAGGAAATCACGGATCCCCTGCTAGACCCCCTGCAGTTCGCCTATAGAGCAAACAGGTCAGTGGATGACGCAGTCAACATGGCTCTCCACTACATCCTGCAACACCTAGACTCTGCACGTACCTACGCTCGGGGTCTGTTTGTGGACTTCAGCTCTGCATTTAACACCATCATCCCAGAGCTCCTCCACCAAAAACTGTCCCAGCTCACCGTGCCTCCCTCCACCTGTCAGTGGATTACCAGTTTCCTGACTGACAGGAGGCAGCAGGTGAAACTGGGTAACTTCACATCCAGCACCCAGTCCCTCAGCATCGGCGCCCCCCAGGGATGTGTTCTCTCCCCACTGCTTTTCTCCCTTTACACCACTGATTGCACGTCAAGAGACCCTTCTGTGAAACTCCTGAAGTTTGCAGATGACACCACCGTCATTGGACTCATCCGTGACGGCGACGAGTCTGCATACAGAAGGGAGTTGGAACAGCTGGTCCTCTGGTGCAGTCAGAACCACCTGGAGCTAAACCCGCTCAAAACTGTGGAGATGACAGTCGACTTCAGGAAGAGACCCCCTGCAACATCTCCTCTCATAATCACCAACAGGCCAGTCCCCACAGTAGAGTCTTTCAGGTTCCTAGGATCCACCATCACACGGGACCTGAAGTGGACCTCCCACATTGACTCTATAAGGAAGAAGGCCAAGCAAAGGCTGTACTTTCTGCGTCAGCTCAGAAAGTTCAACCTGCCTCAGGAACTGCTGACCATATTCTACACAGCAATAGTCCAGTCTGTCCTGACCTCATCCATCTCTGTCTGGTTCGGATCCGCCACCAGGCAAGACAGGGACAGACTGCAGAAAACAGTCAGGTCCTCAGTGAGGATCATAGGTTCTGATCTTCCCTCCATTGAGGACCTTTTCCGGGCCAGGGTCAGGAAGCGGGCCAGAAAAATCACCACTGACCCCTCACACCCTGGCCACAATCTGTTTAGGCTCCTCCCCTCAGGCCGGCATTACAGAGCGCTGTACGCCAAAACCACCCGACACAAGAACAGTTTCTTCCCCCAGGCTGTCGCTCTGACGAACTCTGAATAGTCACAGAGTGTGTGTCCACTCACATGAACAATAAACTAAAACTCTGCACTGCTGTATATACTTACTGTATATACTTACTGTACAATAACCCTGGTTTGGTGTATACATTATCCTTTATTTTTTATTTTTATTTATTTTATTTTTTTCGTTTTTTAATTTCACTTATTTAAGTTCTGTACTGGAGAGAAAAGTTGCCGGAGTCAAATTCCTTGTATGTGTCATACTTGGCCATTAAAGCTGATTCTGATTCTGATTCTGATTCTGTACCTTCATCTCCACTACCCTATTTATATAATCCTGCTCACTATGTGTAGGTGTTACTCTTCCTTTGGCCATCACAGCAAATGCAACCTCATGTGTTGGTGCCTCTCCTTCATCTTTGATTTCTACTGTTTCTGGTATTATTTCTGATTTCTGAGGGGGGGGGGATTGAGCAGGGCTTGAACCCTTATTTCCTTACTGGGTCAGTGCTTCCCACAGCTGTCTCTGTCTAGGTTGGTGAGTAGGTTGAACAGGGAGCTGATTTGGTGTAGGAGCTGATGGTGTGGGTTTTATTGGAACTATTTGGCCCTGTTGTGGTACTGTAACATGGGTTTGAAAAGCTGCTTGTTCTTTATGTGGTGTTATGGTGATCACTTCCCATTCCATTTTAACTGGTTCAGTAGATGTTAAAACTGGGCACATTTTATCAGGGTCTGGTAATTGAGGATAAATTCCTGCATAAGGAGGAGGCTTCAGGTTGGCTCCCACATCATAATCTAGTTCCTGGCACAAATGCTCTATGCCTTGTCCCAAAATACCATATCTGTTCCACTTCGACACTTTATCTAAACACTTTCCTTTTCTCCCTGTGATCTTACATGCTTTCTCTGCCTCTTTCTCAAACTTTTTTGCCTCCTCAAAACACATCTGACTCAAACATCTACGCTCACTTCCTGTGATAGCCTGTCTAGCCCACGCTTCCTTAATTTTTGCTCTATTTTTTTCTTTTCTGCCTCTACTTTCCCTTTCACTACCATGGGTATTATTTTTTCCTGATATTTTAGCAATTGCTGATCTAGGGATAGCCATTGTTCACCAGGTTCAGGCAACCTGAGTTTATAATCCAAATTTTCTGCCATTATGTCAACCTTCTAATTTTCTTCAGATATGTGGGTAGTTTTCAGAGAGAATGACTTAGTGCCCACTGATTGTTCCAGAAGGTCAAGCTTCTACTCTACATTAAGAGCGGGCCTTCTCTTGGCATTGATTTACAGAACAAACAGTGTTTTAGACTCTCTTAAACTACTCCGCTAAATGGGAGACTAATATGTCACAGAGGTGCAATGTGATCTAACCTAGAGATACACTTCTCTGTTGACACTCCCCAAGCACACTCTCACACACACCAAAACTATATCACTTTTAATTATTCCTTATTTCTGACTCCTAGTCATCCATCCACACTGACCTCAAATCCACTGTGTTTTACGGTCCTCAGTCTGTGAGCCACTCAAATCTCAGCCTTCTCCTGCTATCCCAACAGGAGCTCTCAGTAGGGCAGTACCAAACCACTACCTAGGGTCAGCCAATCCCGGAGGAAACCACTGGTGAGTGTTCCAAATACCTCAATTCAACAAGAGATTAACATTAAGCAGAACCCTACAGACAGAACTTTGATTTAAATGTATTCAATGTTGCGCCTCATGAATGGCAGCGCTTACCAGATGTTTCAGACCGGTCAGTTCCATCCTCAGGATCCGCTGCCTGTTAATACAAATATTAATCCACTATGATTTATCAACTACTCACATTAAACCTCTTCCAGAAATCACGTTGGGGTCACCAAATTGTTGTGGAAGGAATTTTCAGTCAAAATAGGATTCCTTCAAACCAACTCACTATGGTGTCAGTGAATTAACTAAGAACCACCAGATCCCCAAATCCTTCCAGCGTGTTCGTTGAATTTCTGCAAGAGGTACAATAAAAACACATCACACAATTACTGCAGTTTGCCAGAAAATCACTCATGAGCGGGCCCAGCTGTTGGAAAGAAAACTCCCAGCTGAGCAAAGAACATGAGGTGTGCCTTGGCTTTTATTAAAACAGCATTGAATAATCATGAACAAAAAGGAGTGGTTTAAACATCTTCAACAAATCAAAAATAGACAACATTATTTATGCATACACACAAAGTAACCTTATTGGTCCATTCATATTGTTGGTGGGTTGTGCATGCCTAATTAATTACCTTCCTGTTATTCTACTTAAATGTGACTTTACAAACCAGCTCTAACTAGATTTTCTGCTGACCGTTTTTATCTGCATCCTTCCATTGTCAATTGTGTGGTAAGGTTTCCTGCCAACTAGGCCTGTGCTTTCCTGTCATATGTTAAGTTCACAGAAAAATACTTCACTATTAAAAGTTAAATGCTACACTCAATTTAAAGAATACATATTATAAACACCTAAGGATGACCTGAAATAAAAAGAAATCATGACATATATCATCCATATTAATACAAACTCTTACAACAAGTCACTTTTGGATAATACTGATTTAACAAAAGGGTTATACTATAAGAAAAATAAAGACATAAAATATCATCAACATCTTCTTAAAACCATGGTTTGGGATTTTATTTATCAATAAAAGTTTTATATATCTTTAAAATGATAGTTAGGTTAAGGTTACTTCCGTTTTTTAATGCTTATAACTTTCTGGTTCTCAAATGTAGAGTTAATGACGCCAATATTAAAATCTATTAAAAAAGAAACAATGAATGTTACAAGATACGTTTCTATGATTTAAAGGAATCATAAAATGACTTAAACAATTTCATTATACAATGTATACTATTTTCTATACATTTCCTAATCTATTGCCCTAATCTTTTGCAGTCCAGACATCCTCCATATCCTGTTTTTCTCCACTAGTTTGGTGCAAAGGTTTAACATCCTATTCTAAAGTTCCTGTTTTTATCTAACTAACTTGTATGCACATGACAAACATCTCTTTAAGCAATAACAACACTTAAAAGCGGTTATAATAAAGTCACCAATACATTTCATACATCCCAAAGTATTGTTTTATACTGTTTTTCCCATCAGTGCCCTAAGCACAAATATTCTGTGGTGCCCCACCACCAAAAAAATAATGATACCACAGTATGCGCAAGCACATCTCTTTATTTTTTATGAGGAATGTGTCTTCAATAAATAGTATACATAAGTACAAATACCTGCTTAATATTTGCCTAAAAATTCAAATTTACCTTGGTGTTGTTGCAGAAGCTACAGACCTAAAGGCTGACAGCTAATCGTGTGCACTTAAACTGCTGGTGGATCAGAATTTCTGTCCTTGGATTGAATTCCTTCTTGCATGTACTTGTACATTTTGCCTGCATTCAAACACAAAACTAAAATTTGTCATATTAATTTTAAACTGAAATAAATTTTAGACCATGGCATAAAAAAAACACTGCAATACATTATATATACGTTTATGTTAACTTATACATCACTGGCATGTGACGTGATGGAATTCAAAACCATTTAACATTTATCAAAAAGAACTAGAGAGGCTCAATATAAACATTCTGTACACAACTAAACCTATTAATATGAAGGGAGGAGATTAGCATAACTGTAAAATTGCCTTTTTTATTCAAATTAAATCAGCAGCAGATGTTCCCCTTGGTCTGTATGTTTCAAAAATACTGGTATAGAGCAGATACCTGATTTGATAAAGGTTTGTCTAATTTGGCATATTAAATCTGAGTTACCGTTGGGCCAGCTATTTAGTCATTATAAATCATGTTCATAAAGTTAACTGACGATTAACAACAAACTGCTGATTTTTTTAAATGTTCTTACTTTACCTTGACAGTGTTTTTTGTTTTTGTGATAGTTATTTAAGCATTTGGGTGGACAAATATGTTTTATTTATTTATTTTTGTTTCAGAACAGCAAAGACATCTGACCTCACAGAGGAAACTTTTTTCTTGAGGAAGATTTATTAGGAGGAACTTAACAAACCAACCAAAAAAAATCTTCAGATTCTGCAGAACTTCTTTACATTAAGGTCTATATTTTAGATTAACAAGCATAAACACCACTGTTCTGAGTAAATTATTTTTGATAAGCCTTATGAGGGCTGAGTAATTGATAATTTCACTTTGTTGATTTTTTTATTAACCTTTTTTTAAGTGTTGCTTCAGAAATAACTGCTTGGAAGATGATTATTTGCTACGTTTTTTTCTCTTTAGCTATTGTCTTGCTATCAGCCTCTCTCACAGGAGAAGAAGCAGAGAATGAAATGCGCCCCAACAGCGCAGACAAAGTCAAAATGTACAGTCTTGGCCAAAAGATTTGAGAATGACACAAATATTAGTTTTCAGAAAGTTTGCTGCTGAACTGCTTTTATATCTTTGTTTCAGTTGTCTGTGATGTACTGAAATATAATTACAAGCACGTCATACTTATCAAAGGCTTTTATCGACAATTAAATGACATTTATGCAAAGAATCAGTATTTGCACTGTCAGCCCTTCTTTTTCAGGACCTCTGCAATTCCACTGGGCATGCTTTCAATCAACTTCTTGGCCAAATCCTGACTGATAGCAACCCATTCTATCATAATCACTAATTGAAGTTTGTCAGAATTCGGGGTTTTTTGTTTGTCAACCCGCCTCTTGAGGATTGATCACAAGTTCTCAATGGGATTAAGATCTGGTGAGTTTCCAAGCCATGGACCCAAAATTGTAATGTTTTGGTCCCTGAGACACTTAGTTATCACTTTTGCCTTATGGCACGGTGCTCCATCATGCTGGAAAATGCTTTGTTCTTCACCAAACTGTTGTTCGATTGTTGGAAGAAGTTGCTGTTGGAGGGTGTTAAGGTCCCATTCTTTATTCATGGCTGTGTTTTTAGGCAAATTTGTTAGTGAGCCCACTCCCTTGGATGAGAAGCAACCCCACACATGAATGATCTCAGGATGCTTTACTGTTGGCATGACACAGGACTGATGGCACCTTTTCTTCTTTGGACAAGCCTTTTTTCTAGATACCCCAAACAAATGGAAAGATGCTCCTGATTTCTCCAGCAGTGACGTCACCGATCCATTCAACGATGCAGGATTTTATTTCCCGTGTTTCTGGTCTGCTTTTACTGTTAAATTAAAAAGAAAAGCATAATCTTTTTATCATATCTAATGTAAGATTTGTCTGTTATGTCTTACAAAAGGAGCTATTATTGTTACTGTGTAATTTTCTAATACATAATGTAATTATTTCTTTTAACGTATTTATTTCTGCAGTTTAATATAATATAATAATATATAATATAATATATTATTATATATAATATAATATAATATAATTTTTAGCCGGAGAGTCCCTAACCATAAGAAGTTGGTTTACAACTGGGATACATGGTACACCGGAGTGGATCTGCAGCCTAGCGAACAAGCACGCAGGGAGTTCTACAACGAAAAAAATTAGGAAAAATACGGAGATAGGCCTATTGAAAAGAAAGAAGAAGGGATTTTCTTTTCAAATAAGCAGTTGGTATGAAGAACATCCATGTTGGAAAGTGAAATGTATTTGTATATTTGCTATGTTTTTGTTGTTTTACTTCATTACTTCATTTTACTACGAGGTGTCTTTTTGATGGTATTATAACTTGTACTCATTTAGGTTGGACTAAGTAGGATATCACTAAAAGACTAAGGGGGAAAAGTATGGCCTGCTACTGCTGTATTTTGTCGGGGAGGGTGTGATCTCCCACTGACAGAAATGGATATCGGGATCGCTGACCGAGCCTGCTGCTGCTTTCCTGCCACTGAAGCACAGTTCATGGATCCGGAAACGGAGAGTTTTCTGATTCTTCTGTCTTCTGATTGGTTGAATTGGAGAAATGTTTCCTTTGTTTCTGCACCACTATACAAAATAAATTCCTTAAAAATCATACAATGTGATTTCTCTGAATTTTTTTATATTATGTCTCTTACATTGATATTGTAATATTGACAATTAAAATTAAAATAAATACATTCCTTCCTGTGAATATATGAGATATCCCAGTTGTAAACGAAATTCTTTTGGTTACAGGATCTCCAGCTAAAAATTAGAAATGGATATTCAGACCACTATGAAAACAGAGATCTTAGAAACAGTTGGAGCCTAAATGAGTCTATCCAAGTTAGAACATAACTAATTAACCAGGTTTTGGACTAATGTAATCACAACTTATTGTGGATGATGAAAAACATCAAAACAGTTAGTCATTGTTAGGAAGCTATTTAACTGTTGGAACAGAGCTTCTTCATTAATCTTGCTGATTATTGGAAGATTAGCGATTGGCCTGTAGTTCTTCATTAACGTATTGTGCAGGTAGTTCTTCATTAGTAGGGGTTTAATAACTGCTGTTTTTAAAGCCTCAGGGAAGACACCTGTCAGGAGGGATGAGTTAACTATTTGAACCTGATCAGACCCAATGACAGGGAAAACTTAAAAAAAAAGACCGTAGGTAAGGATCAAGGAAGCAAGGGGAGGAACTTAGTTTGTTAATGATTTCATGCACCATTTGTAGTAGTAGAAATATAATCACTGCAGCAGTAAGTTAATAAAGTTGCTTCAAAATGCAGTTATAAATTGACAAGCGAGACAGCTTCATAAATGGCAATATTTACTCTGCAGGGGCAGCGCAGCACATCAGGGACTTTCTGATTTGACACGCTGACAAAAAACACGTCACAATGTTCTAAGTCAGTTGTTTGCCAGGAAAGGGCGGAGCAGCTGCTCAGACAGCAGAATTCCTGAAAATTTCAGAGAAATTAATGAATTAAAGGTTGGTTATGGGCATGAGAATGATAGCAAGATCTAGTTTATCTAGGTTGTAGTTACAACTATAAAAACATGCTGTTGAGTTGCCTGGTCTGCTGCCCATACACCCAGTGACCAACCTGAACCTTTCCAGTGAGGAATGTATTTTAGAGGAGTTTAACTGACAGCTAATATTAGAATAGATAGCAAGTGAGTTAGCTTTCCGATCCAGGAGGAAGGTTGTCATTTCTGCGTATGTTTGATGCTATGGAAATGTTTTATGTGGTTCTATCTAGTATAGGCTTCACCTAAAACTACTGCTGTTTCTGTTCTTCTGCAATCACTCCTCTCTTGAGTGGGATAACACTATCTCCGGGTCTCTGAAGCTGCTTAACTTGCTGTATCCACTATTCTTCCAAGTGCCAGCCGAGCTGTGCCGAACATATTTTTGACACATAAGGCATCTCTCCACCGGTACGATTCGAATCGGATCGACTCGGCCGCAGTACCGTTTACTCTCCACCAGCAGAAGTTTGGCTGAGCCGCTCCGAGCCGATACTATTTTTCGTACCACCATAGCTCTGGTTAAAACCGTGCTGAACTGGTACTGAAAAGCAACGTCAGACGGCTGTCGGTCACTGATTGGCTGGAGGGTGGAGTCACTGAGGACTGACAGCGTCTTTTAACAACAAACCGACCGCAATTGTGAAACCTCGCTACAGTGAGTGGATGTGTTTAGTGTTTGCTGAAGAACAACGACAACGTTAAAAAACAGTGATGTGATCCAAACGGAGTTTCAGCATTTTTGAGTTTGTTGGCTGAAGAGAAGATTCAGTGTGAGCTGGATGGAGCTGCTCGCTGTGAGAGGTTATCAAGGAGGACCGGGAGCTGATCGTGGTTCAGAACCGTAGGCTCTCACCTGCAGGCCAAAGCAGAGAAACGGAGAACGCCGAAGTCCTGAACTCGCTGTCTCGTACTCTCGGTAAGAAGCAAATTTCCTGCCGCTTGTATATTTTATTCACAATATTAACCTATTCAGCTGCATATTATCTTCAGTATGACAGTTCTTTTTATTATCAGTTATCCAAATTAGTTCTGATGCCGTGTTTTGTTTTTGTAAATAGGAATGACCTACTGACGTTATTTGAAGCACAGTGAGACATTTTTGTTTCTATTCCTTAATTTTAATTAGTAGTGTATGTTTTAAATGCACTGTAAGCATAATACTTAAAAAGAATATCTGCGATCCGTTGCAGCGGGATCATCACCTTCTTCTGATGGAGCAGAAGCAGGAAACCGGCGTACGGAGGGTGGAGATGATACGATGCCTTCAATCTGCCTTAAATCAAATCTTCCTGGGATGCTGCAGACTAAACCATGACCCACAAACATGTGCAACTGGACTTTGTTTCTGAACTTTTTCTATTCCTGTCCAAAAAAAATGTCCAAGTTATACACTTGTATTATCATTTGCAGTTTCATTACACGCTGGTTGGTAGAATCATTTTACAATATTATGTCTGGCATTAGGGTTCAGCAACATTTAAAAAATCTGATAGTAACATTGTCTCTGGCTGTTAAAAGTTAAAAAGTCTTGCGCTGCTAAATGAGTAAATTGCATACATTTGAAAGCTGCTGAAAAGCCGAAGCCTACTCAAAGATGGGATATCTGTAAAACACATTGTAGTGGTGAATTTAAAAAACTGAAAACATTTTCAAAGCACACAGCTTTATTACAAAACATAAAGTTGTGGTTTGTAATTCATGGAATTTGTTGCATGTATATGGCAACTCCTTTCTTTAAGGGGACACAGAGGCAAAAAGCTGCGTCACTCCTGCGCTGGACGTAGTTTGCTGTACATGTAGATTAATTTGTTCCGACATCCTGAAGTTGTGCAGCCACTGAGCTTCGGTGAAACCCAGAAGAAAGTCTCATCACTGCAACGCCCAGTTAAACGACCAAACCGACAGTCGGCTGCGGCAACTTCACAGAGCAGTCATCTGAAACACGCACACACATAATACTTAATAATAAAGCCAACTTGTTAAATAGGTTTTTGCTCTGGGCTTTAGCAAATAAGAAAATACCCAGAGCATCTCTATAGCCCACCACATCGGGGTAGTATTTGCATCTGCTTACCCACACAAGCTGTCGGGGTCCTGTCGCGTCATTCTCCTGTAGAGCTTCTCACACTCCTTTGTACAACTCCACCATGTTTTTCTTGCTATGTGCAGCTTTTCAGGGGTCTTTACTCTTCGATTAGAGAGGCTTTCTCTTCGACGTGCGTCTACAGAAATCTACAAACTGAGCAAAAAGCTCAGGATTGCTTGTGAAGTCGCCATTGTTCTTCTCCCTCTCCGAGCCTTTGTTTAATTCCCGCTATGTACTCTGGGGCCGCCCACCATATGATGGACCCGCTCACTTTAGCAACACTTAACAAGTCGAGCAGTGTCGAGTCGCGTTACCGAAAGTACTGGTACGGTACGACTCGGCAAAAGGTACTAGTGGAGAGATGCCTATAGAGACTGTATCTGTCAACCCGCAGCTGATAGATGTAAACAAAACATCATTCATGCCCGTTTTCAATATACATTTTATTATATTTGAATTCAAATATATTTTTTTGAGGAAAGGTTGGTGGAAAAACTGAACTACATCTATCAATATCGGAGGTCCAAGTTTTGTTCTTAGCTGAGTTCCTCATTCAGCAATTAGCCTGTCAGTGAAAACATCCAGGTCACTGGAGCTGACACCATCTGGACCTGCAGTGTTCCGGTTCAGTTTCTCCAACTGCCTCTTCAGCTGACTTCTACAGACATAGGGAGAGAGAGATAAAGGGGGCAGTAGCATTTCCTGACTTGGTTGAAGACAATGTTGTGTAAGTAGAAGTAGTTGTTCAGTTCATTGGCACTATCAAGACATCCATCTATCCAGTCCTTCCTGTGCTTAAAGCCTGTGATCTTTTTCATTCCTTACCAGACATCTCTTATATTGTTCCTCTGTAGAAGCTCCAGCTTCTTCCTGTAAGCCTCTTTGCTGTCTCTGATCTTGACTTTTAGTTGCTTCTGTATACTCCTTAATAAATCCTTATCTGCCTTCTTGAAGGCTTTTTTTTTTCTTGGTCAGCAGTTCCTTCAGCTCAATGGTGATCCAGGGTTTGTTATTAGAGAAGCATCTCACTGTTCTGGAGGGAATGATGTTGTCCACAGGGAAGTTTATTTAGTCAGTCACACACTCAGTCATTGATGTCCTCTCGATGTGACTGGCAAAGGGTCGTCCAGTTTGTGGACTCAAAACAACCCTGCAGGGCTTCTTCAGCTTCATGTAACCATTTTCTAACATTTCTCTTTGTTGGAAGTTGCCTCTGAACAAGTGGTTAATATTCAGAGCAGAAAAAGACAAGATTATGATCTGATTGTCCCAGAGGAGGTCTGGGTTTGGACATATAAGCATCCTTTACATTTGTATAAAACAAATCCAAGTCTTGTTTTCTCTTGTGCTGCAGCTCACAAACCGTTGAAATGTTGGAAGTGTAGAAGAGAGTGAGGCATGACTAAAATCACCAGACATTGCTACAAATGCATTGGTGTGCTGGGTCTGTAGCTTAGCAACAACAGAACTGATGACATCACAGCTGAAGGTGGAATGTAAACAACTGCCAAAATAACATTGGTGAACTTTCCTGGTAAATAATATGGACGTAAGCTTACTGCCAAAAGTTCAGTATCTGGGCTGCAGAGACGACACTTCACCGTAACATGTCCTGGATGACACCATCTGTTGTTAACAAGCACTGCTACTCCACATCCTTTTTCCTCTTTCTGTGTCTCCTTTGTGCTCCTGCTCTGGTCTTATTTCAGCTTTTGCAATACTAATCAGCTGCTCCCGGCTGTAAACCACCTTCTTGCTATGGTTACGCATAATAACAAATGAGCGAAAAACTGAAAAAAATGCAAAAATCACTTCAACTTCACAGGACAAAAACCCCAACCACAAAGCACACAGGTCCAAAAATTGCAATTGCAAAATTGCTAAATGCAATTCTTCCCTAACAAAAAGGGGGAAGCAATGTCCAAAAAAACAAAAGTCAATATGTAGCTAACAAAGCCGCTCCAACATGGAGCCAACCAGAGCAGCGCAATTCTAGAATTTTGAGAAAAAAAATAGTTTTAGCTTTAGTTTTTTCGTTAAACAAGTTGTGCACCAGGGCAAGGCTGAAAAAAAGAACTGTATAACAAAATCTCAGAAAATTATTATCCTTTTTATAAAATGTATTGACATGGGCCAGATTAACATACATGCATATGGGCAAGATTAACCATACAAATCAGGCAAGTATAAAATATGTATGGCAGAGTAATATTCAAAGTTCTGTAAACACAATAAAAGCACCTGTACATTAGAAAGCCCAACAATGTATGCAGGTTCTACAGTTCTATAAAAAACACTAAGTGGAAACACAACAAAACAAAGGCCAAGCTACCATGAGTACTTTCATGCTTTTGATAATTTTTCACAGATTCTAGTAATAGGATAAGTAATCCCAAATTGAACTCTGGCGCTTCCTCTCAACCATTGCTTACAGTATGTGACACTAGACAGACCACACCAACACAGACAACTTCACTGACATGTTGGGATAATGCTGTACAGCCAGTAAAAAAACCGAGAAACTAGAGAGGGATTATTTGTCCATCAACACAGCGGATACACACACAACATAAACCAGATACACAACTCCGGTGTAACACTGAATCCCATTACTATTGTTACCTTGTTTGTTAGCCACAGCTCACCTGTTATGAAGTTTTTGCTGCAGACTGTTTAATCATCATTCCAGTCGCTTCTTCTGATAGCTTGCAATTCAAAGACAGCTTTTATTTGCCTTGAAAGGGGGGGGAGTCGATGGGATTGTATCCAAATTTCTTGTTTTGTTGTTTTTATCAAAGTGATTTTTGCAACCAAAAAGGCACAATACAGATGATTGCATCTGTTTCTGGTGACAGTGTGCAGTAAGCAGAAAGCTTACATAGAAGAGTCATAGAAAAATTTCTGAGACACTTTATGAAATGAAAACTAAGCACATTTTCTCAATAAATTCAGTAAATTTTGTGAACACACATCAGTTTCAGCCTGTTTTCGTTTTGTTTTTTAAATTTTTTAGTTCAGTTAATGAAAACATTTTTTTACTTCCAGTTTTCGTTATTTCATTCGTTTTTGTAATGATGATAACCTTGGGCAGTCACAAATGAAAGTGACACCACACACCTTGGCTTCCATCTTTTTAAACCTGGTGTCCTTCAGGTCAATCTGGCAGAATAAACTGATGCAGGGACAGCTTTTTTCCCAAAGTTGTCACCACTTGAACTCCAGTTTGCACAACCGCTAACACACATGGACTACTGTACTATCTCTAATGTTTGTTGTCTGTTGTTTTCATATTTTTGTATTTATATCTATATTTATTGTTTTTATTCCACAGTTATGGACCTGCTTTTTAAATCTTATTTTACTGGGTAAAATGACGATAAAGGCTTTCAACTCAATTCAACAAAGGTCTGGGAGTTAGGCCATTGGTAACCAGTCCCTCACTAGTCACATGGATGAGTCAGGATATTCACTAGCTGTCACATGTGGATTTTATGACCTAAACCTAAACCCTTAAAATTCAAAGAGTAACTAAAATGAAACCCCAAAACAACTTTTTTTGCTTATAAATTGTATAAATGGCTCTTTACCAATGCAATCTTTCAGTTTCAGGGCATTTTTTGACATTTTCGTGTAAACTTGTTAAATTCCAAATTTTTTGGTCTAAAAACATCTTAGTGTTGCCGCTCATGGTCAATGTGGGGCTAGATTGGCTGAGAGCAGTACATCTTTTCCATTCTCTACGTCACAGGCATGGTCTCATAGAGACACCCTCCCTCTCTCAGACACACTCACCCCACCCCATGACGAGTTTAAGTTGTTTATCTTGTATGCTACATGCACACTATGGTGCACACAGAACCAACGCTGAGAGTAACAGAGGAAGCTGAAATCCATATATCGCACTTTGGAGGACCAGAACATCAAAGTGGTTTAAAGCCAAAAGTTATAACCTATACGCTTTAAACACGCCATGAATAAGGAAACTAAATCTGCCACCATGATTCCCTCTGAAGCTAATTAGCATAGGTGCTAGCACTAAGCTCTCTCTGCTTGCTTGCTACTATACATGCTGCCGGCTTCAGGCAGCGCTGACTCAGCGAGAAGATATAGGACGCATGTTCTGTCAAAATTTAATCGGGTTTGATGGACTACAGTGTGCAGGGGGGGGTCGAATAAAGTCGGCGGGGTCAAACACAGTTCAAACGGAAGTAAGGAGGGATAGGGGTCAACCGGGGGAGCCAAAACTTTCTTTCAAAAACTGATGGATGATGAGCAATGGCTGATAATGAGGGGGCCAAGCAAAGTTTGGCCTCAGAGCTAAAGACGCGGGAGCAGAATGGGCGTGATTACAACCGAACTACACGCCCATACACGCCCCGCGAGGGCAGAGTCTACAGTGAAGATCCCGCCCCTATGCCCTTTTTAGGAACATGCTTCGTCAGAGCTGGGGAGGAGGATTGTGTGAATCCGCCATGAATTCCCCCATGAAAGTGTGTCATTCAGGTAAACGGGGAGGAGTGAGGAGGCGCTGTCTATTCTTTTTTACAGTCTATGGGCCAAAACTTTCTGTCAAGCATCAATCAGCATGCCTAGAGGAGGGGTTCTTGTAGGAAAGGAGGAGTCTGTGTTCTTTTCCCTATTACACAGAGAAAAGCATAGGTTATCATGAGGAAAGCAATGTCTAAACATAAAAAAAACTGAGATGGACACCTCTCTTTTAAAACTCCAGTTTGTTCTAAAATCCAGCCAATGGTTTTAAACAAGAAAAAAACAGGTGAACGAAGAGACTCGTTTGTTTTTAAACCCTCCTATTGAAATCATGCAGAAGGAATGGGATTTAAAGCAGTACGTCGTTGATGGAAAACCGTGCTACATTTTTAATTATGATGCCGGCCTACTCTATCTTTATCAAAGGAACAGTGATGAAAACCCTGACTTTTCCACCCTTCCAACAGTTGCGCACAAGGAAATGAATAGACTGGTCAGTGTAACTTTTTCGAGTAGCAGTGAAGATAATGATGAAAGTGCTGATGGCGATAATGCTGCTGATGGTGATGAGAAAGAATATTGGGAGGTATCCCTCCACAGGGTTGGCATTGATATTTTGGAAAATCGTGATAAAAATCTTACCCACTGTGGTGGAAAGAATTAGTGTTATGATTTATTTGTACTTTGCAATCACCTGTGACACATTTTTACTTAATGTTGTAGTGTTAGTTTGAATGTTTAGTCTTATTGAGTAACGCCTTTACCCAAGTCATGGTCAGAGAGTTTTGGTAATGATAGTCTATATCCTGTGTTACCATGGAGATGGCTCTTCGACCGAGCATCCTTAGAGATCTACAAAGTTCACAGCTTCCTAATCAAAGAGAAAGGCGCCACTAAGTCTCTGACTTTTACCTTGAGAGTTGTACTTTATCGAGTTGAATAGATAGACCTAGGTTGCTAGAAATAATATAAGCTAGTTGTTGTAACACCGGGACTGTGAGGTTCTGTGTTTGTGCATCTGCTGTGAGTCATCTGTTGCAGGGAGGATCTGTGGTGAGGAGCTGCTGCGCAGGCTGATTGCACTCACCTGTTTCCAATCAGGCCTTTGGTGTCCCTGGGCTTCTTAAGGAGCTGGCTGACAACCATTCAGCGCCTGATGGTTGCCCTACCGGTACCTCCAAGCCTCTGTTCTCCAGGTATTTCTCCCGAGAATGTTCCCACTGATCTCCAGTGATCCCCTGCGCTCTTTGTGTTTCCCAGGTTTTTTCTGAGGAGTCTCTTGATCCAGCCAGTCTCCAGTAAGGCTTCCAAGTTCTGTGTTACTCTCTCAAGTGGATGGTTGTCCTCGATTGGAAGCCAGCTTCTGTGCAGTTTTCCACCTGCCTGCCCCCTCTCAGCCACGCCGCCTCCTTCTTGCTACCTTCCACCGGACCTCAGCAGCCTCTGACTCCGCTCAGCAGATCCCACTTACCTCCCCTGAAGTTGGAAATCGACTCAGATCTGTGAGTGCCACCGCTCTTACGGATTCAGTTAATTCCCATCCGTCAACATCCTTCTCTAACCTCATCTCTCTGTTTCCAGACGCCCAGCAGTCCCCGCTGTTTCCAGCTGATAATTTTTGTTCTATTATCTTAACTTTGTTCTGTGGTCCGAGTGTGGTTCTGCATGTCGGTCCGTAGGTTAGACAATGTTTAGTGAAATTTTTACCCAGGATCTTAGTGGATGGGCACAAACAATATAAAAGAAAGAAAGGACACCAGACTGCTTATTGTGCTAGAATATATGTGTGTCATCTTTTATTATTCCGCCACACAGATACAGTTCAGTCAAAGCAAAGCAATACTTCATCAAACAAAGACACTGATTTATGCTAGAATATGGTGTCCCTCTCTATTCCCCACATAGATACAGTAGTATAGCAACTCAAACAGGCATTACGTTTTCATCACAGCATCTCACCTTTGACACTTGAGAGTGGAGAGCCAGTCACCTCTCGGTCAGACCTGTTAACTTAACGCGGCCGGGCGATCGTGCACAAACCCCACGGCAGACTCTCATCAGCTGGTCAGCTCTCACTCTGTCCAGCCATAGATACCCAAACTCCTTTCCCGTGTGAATGTTTATCATTATACAGCAAGCAGAGGATAATATTGTGGTGCTCTCATAACATTGCAAAACATTATAACATTATACACAGGTGACTTGAGGACACCGAAAAGATGTTACCCATCAAGTCACCGTGTTAGACATCATACCAAAATTGATCTGAATCCAACCCAGGTGCATTGACCCATATCATATTGCAGTGATCAAGCAGGTTGGTGGATTATGTATAAATGTACGAGCCCTGTAAATATGAACAGATCATATACACAGGTGACTCGAGGACACCAAAAATATTTTATCCATCAGACAGGAACATGACAGAACCATCAGGCCAGCCTGACCCAGCAGAACCACCTCGTAGTCCAAGTTCCGATCCTGGCCCGATTCTGGTCAAACATGAATCCATGCTACATTCCCTTTGTGACCAACAGAACTATACTTCCCAGCGTTTGGAGCAGTTATCCGGAGTCTTGGAGGAGATCAACCGGAAGCTGTCGCCCCAGGTTCAGCCGCCCTTAGCCGGCGCACCCGCTGATCCACCAGCTACCCCAACTTCACATCCCCGCTTTCGAGACGCTGCCTCTCCTACCCCAGAGAACTTCTCTGGGGAGATCGGTAAGAGTGGAGGTTTCCTTCTGCAATGCTCCCTAGTCTTTTGTCATTGCCCTCACTCCTTCGTGGATGACGCATGCAAGATTTCCTATATAATTGGTTTGCTCAGAGATCGAGCCTTCAGCTAGGCTGAATCTAAGTATACTTATTCCTCCATTCTAAATACTTCATTTAAATACTTTGTTTATGATTTTGAGCAGACTTTTGGCTACAAAAGCACTGAGACTGAAATCACCCATAAACTGTGGAATCTAAGGCAAGGGTGCGAATCGGTGGCTGAGTTCGCCATCGGTTTCCGGACGTTAGCTGCGTCATCTGGCTGGAACGCCCAGGCTCCCAAAGGTGCTTTCCTGAATGCTCTAAACGATCAATTAAAGGACCTCTTGGCCTTCCAAGACTAATCCGGAACGCTAGAAGACCTAATAGCGCTAACCATCAGACTGGACAACCGCATAAAGGTGCGAGCCCGTGAACGCAGGTATGAACACTCTTCTGTGGGTTTGTTTCCCGAATCTCAATCGTCCTCCACCCTGCCCACCAGCCCATCGTGTCAACCCCCAGAAGAATCCATGCAGATAGGGGGGGCCAGACTTTCCCCCGAGGAGCGCCAGCGGTGTATGGAAGCCCGGGCGTGCCTATATCGAGGGAAGGCCGGTCACTTCATTGCATCCTGTCCTTCTTGCCCAAAGAGGGTTAGTCCGCCAGTAGATGCGGGATTTCAGGCGGAACGACCCCTTAGAAAAAAAATCCTGCATGTTTTTGCCGGTAAAATTACTCTTTTCTACAAGATCTTTTCAGACCCAAGCAGTAGTGGACTCCGGTTGTGAGCAGAACCTGATTGACTCCTGCCTTGCCAGACAACTTGGTCTCCAGATAAAAGCCTCTGTGTGCTTGTATCCTAGTGAAATCCCTGGATGGAAGGGAGCTACAAACCATTACTCACCAGACAGAACCCTTGGAGCTTGTCTCTTCAGGTAATCACAGAGAACAAATAACCTTCTTCGTTTTCCTGTCTCCCCAGTCTCCAATTGTGCTGGGTTACCCCTGGTTGGAGAAACATAATCCTCATTTGAACTGGAGAGAGGACCGGATCGAATCATGGAGCCTGCACTGCCTATCAGCCTGTTTACGGTCCACAGTGGCCTCCCATACACCTGCCAGTCCTTCCCCTCGGGAAGAACCGCCGGATTTATCTAAGGTACCACCTGGTTATCTGGACCTGCAACAGGTTTTTAGCAAGGCTAAGGCTCTGTCATTACCTCCTCACCGGCCTTATGACTGTGCCATAGAGCTTTTTCCTTGGGCTCCCTTACCCTCCAGCCGTCCCTATAACATGTCTCGTCCGGAGCGTGAGTGTATGGATAAATACATCAATGAGTCCCTTTGGGCACGAATTATCCGTAAATCCACGTCCCCGCTGGGGGCGGGTTTTTTTTTTCGTTGCCAAGAAGGATTGCAGTTTACATCCCTGCATTGATTACAGGGTTTTGAATAATATCACCATCAAGAACAAGTACCCGCTACCTCTACTCACATCTGCTTTGGAGCCACTCCAGGGTTCCACCATCTTTACTAAGCTGGATCTGCGTAATGCTTATCACCTGGTCCGGATCAGAGAAGGGGACGAGTGGAAGACAGCGTTCAAGACCCCGCTGGGACATTTTGAATATTTAGTCATGCCTTTCGGTTTGACAAACGCTCCAGCAGTTTTCCAGGCATTAATCAATGTCGTCCTCCGAGATTTTCTTAATCAGTTTGTTTGTCTATTTGGACGACATACTCATTTTCTCCTCTTCTCTCTCAGAGCACAAGCTACATGTCTGTCTGGTCCTACAGAGGCTTCTCCAGAATCAGCTGTTTGTCAAAGCGGAGAAGTGTGAATTCCATGTGCCATCTGTCTCATTTCTGGGCTACATCATCGAGAGCGGGCAGGTAAAGCCGGATCCTCAGAAGATCCAAGCTGTGGCTGAGTGGCCGACCCCATCATCCCGGAAGCAGCTCCAGAGGTTCTTGGGATTTGCGAACTTCTACCGCCGCTTCATTTGAAATTTCAGCCAGACCGCTGCACCCCATACGGCGCTCACGTCCACTAAGAGATCGTTCCGTTGGACCCCCGAGGCAGGACAAGCGTTCGACAAGTTAAAAGAGAAGTTCGTCAATGCCCCCATCCTCTCTCAGCCCGAGATCTCCAAGCAGTTCGTTTTGGAGGTCGATGCTTCCGACTCAGGGGTGGGAGCGGTGCTGTCCCAGGTTAGTGAAAAGGATAAGCTACACCCGTGCATTTTCTTTTCTCGACGTTTGTCTCCCTCAGAACGCAACTATGACATAGGGGATCGAGAACTGTTAGCCGTGAAGATGGCTTTTGAAGAATGGCGCCATTGGCTGGAGGGGGCGCAACATCCCATCATCGTATGGACGGACCATAAGAATCTGGCTTACCTCCAGGAGGCCAAAAGGCTCAACCCTCGCCAGTCCAGGTGGTCCTTATTCTTTTCCCGTTTTAATTTTATTATCTCATATCGACCTGGCTCTAAACTCAAAACCGGATGCCTTGTCCAAACAGTTTTACCCCCGAGGACGATAAGGCGCCTGCTACCATCCTCCCTCCCTCCTGTGTTGTGGGTGCAGTTACCTGGGACGTCCTAGAAGCTATTCACGAGGCACAACAGTGCCAGCCGGATCCAGGCTCGGGTCCTAGGAACCGCACTTTTGTGCCTTCCGCCGTCCATTCTCGCCTGATTCAATGGGTTCATTCTGCCCCATTCTCCTGCCATCCTGGAGTCAGTAGAATGGTTTCCCTTCTCCGTTTGACCTTTTGGTGGCCCACCCGCTTCAGAGATGTTAAGGACTATGTTTTGGCCTGCAAGACCTGTATCCATAACAAGTCCCACTCACAACCCCCCCATGGGATGCTCCAACCACTGGCAGTTCCGTCCCGCCCCTGGTCACATGTGGCCTTGGACTTTGTTACTGGGCTACTGGTGTCCAATGGGTTTTCTGTTATCCTGACCATAGTCGACCGGTTCTCCAAGGCCTGCCATTTGGTTCTGCTTAAACGACTACCTACCGCCCTGGAGATGGCCCATCTTCTCGTGAAGCACGTTTTCCGACTGCATGGCCTTCCCGTTGAGATGCTGTCCGATAGGGGCCCTCAGTTTACCTCGGTGGTCTGGAAGGATTTTTGTGGACCTTTGGGTGCTAGAGTGGCTCTCAGCTCGGGGTTTCACCCCCAAACCAATGGGCAGACAGAGCGGATGAACCAGGAGCTTGAGTCTGCCCTCTGCTGTCTTAGCTCCTCCAACCCTTCCTCTTGGAGCACACAGCTTGCAAGGGTGGAGTATGCCCACAACAGTCACGCTTCCTCCTCTTCTGGCTTTTCCCCTTTTGAGATCTCCCTGGGTTACCAATCTCCTCTTTTTCCCTCAGATCAGCTTCAGGCTGCCGTCCCCTCTGTTCGCTAGCACCTTACCCGTTGTAAGAAGATCTGGTCCGACACGGTCACTGCCCTCTATCGTGCCTCTGACAGGCTTGCCCGCTTTGCCAATCGCAGGCGGCTCCCTGCTCTCCAGTATACACCCGGTCAGAAGGTTTGGCTCTCGACTCGGGACATACGCTTGAGGAACCTAAACAGGAAGTTGGCTGCCCGGTTTATTGGCCCTTATGAGATCGAGAAGGTTCTAAGTCCCTCTGCTGTTCGTCTAAAGTTACCCCCTAGTTTTAGGATCCATCCTGTTTTTCATGTCTCCCTTGTTAAACCTGTGCGCTTTAGTTCCCTTTGTCTGCAGCCCGACACCCCCCCGCATTGTTGATGGTCATCTGGTTTATTCTGTCCGGCGGATAGTGGACAAACGCCGCTGACACTCACCTGTTTCCAATCAGGCCTTTGGTGTCCCTGGGCTTCTTAAGGAGCTGGCTGACAACCATTCAGCGCCTGATGATCCAGTGATCCCCTGCGCTCTTTGTGTTTCCCAGGTTTTTTCTGAGGAGTCTCTTGATCCAGCCAGTCTCCAGTAAGGTTTCCAAGTTCTGTGTTACTCTCTCAAGTGGATGGTTGTCCTCGATTGCAAGCCAGCTTCTGTGCAGTTTTCCACCTGCCTGCCCGCTCTCAGCCAGGCCGCCTCCTCCTTGCTACCTTCCACCGGACCTCAGCAGCCTCTAACTCCGCTCAGCAGATCCCACTTACCTTCCCTGAAGTTGGAAATCGACTCAGATCTGTGAGTACCACTGCTCTCACGGATTCAGTAACTTCCCATCCGTCAACAACCTTCTCTAACCTCATCTCTCCGTTTCCAGACGCCCAGCAGTCCCCGCTGTTTCCAGCTGGTCATTTTTGTTCTATTCATAAAACATCTTAACTTTGTTCTGTGGTCCGAGTGTGGTTCTGCATGTGGGTCCGGAGGTTAGACAGGAACATGACAGAGACAGTTCAGTATTTTACACTTTTACTGTGATGTGATACTGTCCTCTTGTATGATCAATTCAAATCATATTAAAAACTCCCAAACGTTTAAAGGAATCTTTCTCATTTTATCAAGAGTCTAAAATCCCACTACATAGTGATGGTGGTCGAGTCGTTTTCTTTAAAGACAATACGTTTCACCAATGTGCTCTCAGTGCCTTTGGAAGCATGGAGTGATTTCGCTCAAGGGTTTTATCATGTAGTGACCTACCTATTTGCATGCCATCGCCATTTGAAGAGGCTCCAGGAAGTGAAAAAAACGCTTTCTTTTTAAGCAACACCTCCTCATACGCCTAACCATGCCTCCGTTGAGCTCCGCCCTACTCCAACATACATATAACTTGTTCACGACAAAGCCTCAGCTCACAGCCAATTGCGCAAACGGAATAAAGAACACCAGCTTTCAGATGAGCCTACCAACATAATGGAGCTCTCTTGACACTTCTCAGGATCTATACGGGACGCAATCACTAGATGAGATGGGTTTGCCCAGACCATACCATCCACCCAATCCCTGGGACTCTCCGACGTCTCCAGAAGCATCACCCGCCCCCAGTCTACCTCTGTATGAACAGTTTAATACCTGGCTAAAAGGCACCACCGCTTTTGCTTCATCAACTGTTCCTGATGACGGCGGTCTATCGGTAGTGGTTGACAACGCAAAGGCGGGGTTGACCCCTGTGGATGACAAGCCTCTAAGACAGTCCTATTCCTGCAAGCGGTTGTTCTCAGCCAACCCCTCTGCAGACATCATTGGAGCCTGGGGAATGAAGTGGATGGATGGTTCTCTTCTTTGCTAGACTATAAAAACAGCATTACCTCACTCATTCAACGTAACCTATATTCAATATATTAGAGAGAACTGCTACGGCTGTCAAATCTCGCATCCCAGCCAACGCGAACACCAATGCTTAAGCGAGATGAATGAAGATTACCCGCAGCTGCATTTCGAGGGGATTAGCAGATGAATTATGAGCAGAATGCATACCACGCAACCCTCCGGTGTTCAAGCTGACGGACATGGATGATGAACCCATAGAAGGCTCCTTTTATGAACCCGAATTAAAGAAAGTGAAACTGGAAAATTGTCTTTATCAGGTGGCCGAGACATTAAAATGTTGTGTTGTTAAGGGTGAAAAGCAGGCTTTAGTCAGGTGGAAAAACTGGCCTGAAAATTTCAACAGCTGGGTAAAAGTCAGCGATCTTAAAAATGTATAAAACACACGTTTGTTGTAATAAGGGACCTCACAACCGCTGCAACATACAATGTGAAAAGATGGATAACGGTTTTTACATAACTATACCATCAAACGCCAGTCTCTATGTTTTTAAAGATAATCAGTCCTCTGATTTCCGAGTGAACTTGGCACAGCACATAAACCTATCCGGTGACTGGGAGGTGACTTTGACGGAAATCTCTTACCCCCATACCTGGTATAATGTGTCTGAAGATTCTGCATTTTTTGATTGGAAAAACAAAAGCTGATGAAAGGAAAATTAGCCAGAAAATTAGAGGCGGCTATTACAACGGAATCGTTGCTTTAAAGACAGAGATCAATACGGCCTTAAGAAAAATAGGCATGGATATAAAATTAGATATGTACCTGTTCAAAAAAGATTTAATTTCAAACCGGCTGTCAGTGGCACCTCCGATTTTATGCACCGCTGGCATACATGATCGGTGTGTTACCAGGGGAATGGATTATATTTAACAAGAGATCGGCACCATTCCCAGCAGATATTAAAGCAGGCTTCTATCATCTGTATTGTTACAGCTATATAGTTGTCTATCAGATAGTGGGGGATGCATACGCACCGCTTTTACACCTGCTACCCGTAAAGGGGACTTTTGGTGACATCATCACACAGACTTTTAATCCCCTCAACTACGTGCCGGTTTCAAAAATACATACAGAAAACATTCAAATTCAGATCAAAATGGATCAAAACTTTCCAGTGAATTTTAGCTACGGAAAATCATTCTGAGACTACATTCTTTCCCCATACATTGTCATATAAGCCAAAAGTAGGCCTCTTCAAACCTCGCTCTTAACCAGACAGCGTCGATCAATCATCATTCCTGATGAATTTCACCATGGCATCGGCCACGCACACACAAGACCCTCATGGCTTCTTCCATTATTATGTGAATCACTCGAAGACAGCTGCTTCAAACATAGCCTTTGACGTCTTCAGTCGAGCTGTGACAAAAATGACCGCCTGTCCTGAGCAGGAGGAGGGGGGTCAAGGTGGTTCTGGAATTGTTGTTCTATCCAGTAGGGGGAGAAAGAGACCCCCGGGTGACTGTCTGTGGACTGGTAGAAAAGCAGGGATTGTGAAAAAGAAAAAGTCAGTTAAAAAGGCTCTCGCAAAGGGAAGAAGTCTTAAAGGAACCAGGAGGACATATTTAAATAACATAGTGTTTTTACATAACAAATCGACAGAATGCATGTTGGCGGAGCTGGATTTATTTTCAGCCCCCATGACGCAGCTTTCCGTTGAAGATAAGATTTATACAGAAATACAACCCGTCTCCATGATCACAGATGGCTGTCCTATTGAATTCTTTATCCCAGGCACCGGTTAAAAATATGTAGACCTATCAGACACCTGAGGGTGAAAATTACAAACACTGATAGTTCAAGTCTGGCCTGGGATTCTGCCATCGGATTAATAAACTACCCTCTGAATACCATTTTTAGTCAGTCCGATGTGACTTTGGGGGACCGTCTGATCTTGCAATCCAGCGGCACTCACCCCTACCGAGCCATAATTGAAACGCTGTTAAACTATTCAGAACAATCTCTTCAAACCCAATTCGGGGCAGGGTTATTCTATAAAGACACAGCTGGGGCACTCAACTCTATTGTAACAGCCAACGGACCAAACCATGGATTGAATAAAAGAGCCCAATTTACAAGAGAGTCAAGGGAAGTACATCTGCTTGGAACTTTACACACCGACATCTTTTTCAGCGAGCGAATTCTTTTGAACGCTCTGGATCTCAGAGTAAAACTGAAGAGAGCCAGCGATGCGTTCTGCTTGGTTGGTGCGGGGGATTCAAGCTTCAAACTCAGTATTTTAGGAGCTGCTCTTTTTATTAAAACAGTCACGGCATCTCCAGCGGTTCGACTGGTGCATGAGACCACTCTACTAAAGGCAAACGCTGTGTACCCGCTTTCAAGAGTGAATATAAAAACGTGTTCAATACCTGAAAACTCACGCATCTGCACATAGGAAAATTTGTTCCTGGCCGTGTTACCTACATATGTGGTGATAGGCCTGGTTAATCACCATATATTTATGGGCAACCGTGCACTTAACCCTTTCAATTTTCATCATCATGACATTGAATACATGGCACTTTGCAAAGATGGTGGACAGGTACCGGCTAAACCGTATCAGCCAAATTTTAATCAGGGGGTTTCTGTGATAGAGTTTTACAGTTTGTTTACATCCACTGGGAGACATTTAAAAGACCTGCCTCTGAGCATAAACAGAGAGGAATTTAACTCTGGTTACTCTTTATTCGTCTTTAACCTGAATGCGTACAAAGATTCTGATGCTTTATCACTGGTAAGCACAGGAAACATCAGATTGGAAGCCAGATTCAGACAGGCCCTACCCCAGTAACCCTGCTTGTGTATGCCTGCTACGATTCAGTTTTAGAAATTGACTCAAAAAGAAGGGTCTTAGTGGATTATTATTTACGACCTGGTGAAAAAAAAAAAAAAAGAACAACCATGAAATTCAATCATTACTCCATAACCTGCTCGGGGACCTGTTTTTTTTTTTTTTACGTGTCCTGTCTAGCAGTTTGCGACTCAGAATTGGTGTCTGAGTAGCAGGTACAAGCCCAACAGATTTACTTTCCCAAGCAGAGCATTACAGCTTTGCTATAATATTCCACTTGATATATATGTATGAAATATCTTTATTAGTGATTACTGTGGGTTTAATTTCTTGAAATTATGGACACGAAATTGAGATAAGAAGGAAGAAAGGAAGAATATGAAGAAGAGAAACAGGACCGGTAGAAGTGTGAACTGACAATACAAGATAGGGAGGTAAACAAAGAACACAAGAAAACATCCCCGTCATCCACCTCTGTTGGACGGCAGAGAAGTGGGAAAACAAAAAAACAAAAACCACCATTAGAACAGAACAACATTTACCAAATGGATCTAGTAATATAAACTAATAATTACACATTCACTACACATAAAAATGGATTAATAAACACAACACTAATGTTTCTGGTAAGCTCCTCGTAACAACTAACTAATGATGATAACCTCAGCTCAAGATATGTCCGTACTCAACAATGTCCCCACACCTATGTGTGTGTGCGAGCATGCAGGTGTGAATAAGGTTTCCCCATATATAGCTGGTGTGAGGAACCGTCAATCCTACAGTCCTATAGGAATTGACACAGACATGAAGGAGGCAGGAGGTGCACGCGTCCAGGGTCCCACAGAGCGCAGGAGCCATAGGCGGTGCAGCGCAGGGCTGATCACCCACCAAGAGAGGAACAGATGGAAGCACCAGGGGAACACCCACCAGCTGCAATGCTGGGGCCCGGGAGATCGCAGGGTCGAGCCCACGGGCTCCGCTGGAGACCGGCTCCGCCCGGACGGGCCCGGAACAGGACCCGGAGGCCACGTGGACCACGGGCGCCCGCCCCCCAGCAGGGCCCTGACCAGGGATCAGCCGACAGGGGTTCATCGCCGCCGCAAGGCAGGAGGGACCTGCAACCGGCCGACGGACGACACACGCCACTGCCACCCCGGACCAATCCTCACCGCCAACCACCCAGACCCCCCCACACACACACCCGCCAGTGAGCCACAGTAAAAGCCACACCTGGACACCCAGATCTACCAGTCCCTGGGTGCAGATCCCGCCCAACACAGAGTCCTGAGACCAGGGGCCCAGCCAATGCCGGACAGCCCCCTAAAATGAACCGACCAGGTCGCGGAACCCACAGAACCAGCAGGAGCCCCGAGCACCAGGTACGGTCCCCACTGAATGGTACCAACGTGCCTTGCAAGCCCGGAACCCCCATTTGCGGTGCCCCAGTCAATCCAAGGAGGACGTCGGCCTGAAACAGCGGCCGCCCACCACAACAGCCCATCCAAGACCAGTCAGGCATGCACGATGACCGAGCCGGGTCGCATCCGACCTCCGGCCCCAGGCATCTAGAAGCACCATCGACCAGCGGGCAAGGGCACCAGTCACCGACAGAGAGAGACGGAGGGGAAAAAGATGCACCAGGCCATAGGGCAGCCAAACACCCAACCTGACAAGTAGACAGACACATACAGAGACAATCATACGTACCCTCCCTCTTACACGCACACATTCTCACCAACACAGGACACCCAAAATAAGACGCTGTATACTCATTCATATGCCCGATACATACTCTATACTCCCAGGCCCAGATGCCCCTATAGAGCAACCTGCCCCTGCACCCGGGAGATGAAAACCCTTGCCCACCAGGATGGGGACAAGCAGACCGCCAAGGCCCCCACCTCGGCAAGAGTAGCCCACCAGCCCAGGTCCCCCACCAGATGGCTTCATATGCCATCCGGGCTCCAACCCATGATGGCCAAACAAACAGGGGTGTGGGATGACCCTCAGCCTCTCTCCCCCCGCTCGATTGTGGTGTTGTTGCGTGTTGTTCTAATGTGCACTTAAAACAGAGAGGTAGGACATGAGAATGCTGCCGGGCACCCCCATCTCCCACCCCGGGCCCTCAATGTCTGGATGCAGTTAAGCGGTGGGCACCGGCACCACCACCAGGTCCCTACATGTGCGTGTGTCATGTAAATGTCGCAAGTGTAAGTGTCTAAGTTGTACAGTAAAATTGGGACCCAGGCCGCCACCAATTAGCGAAGGCGGAAACTCCATCAGGCACCCCAGTGAATGGTAGAATGAAGGAGCAGGTGGACAGAGGTATTCGGGGATGGGGAAGAAATGACTGGGGTGACACTATGCCATCCCCAGGGAGCCAGCTCCCCTGCTGACTCCTATAGGCACCCCCGTTCTGCACGATCCACCAGGGGTGGGACACCGAAGCTGAGTTTAGCCCACCCTCGCCCCGTACACCCTCCCCCCGTCCAAGTACAGTATTCAATTCCTTTACAACTCCAGTTTGGAAAATTGATCATGGATTTCTTTTATAAGATGTCTGGGTTATTCCAGATAGGTGTACGTCAAAATGCATGGGACTATTAAGGTCTCTGTCATTTTAAGAAATTCACACCAAGCTGCCAGAGAGGAGCTGATACTGATACTTTTAAAACATTCATTTTGTTTTATATTTTAGCTAATAAATGGTAGATCTGAAAGTTTTATCTTACGGCATAGTGTCTGTTGAACATCTATCCAGGACTTATCGAGAGAACTGTGTTTTAACCATCTTCATATGAACTGGAGCCTGTTGGCTAAGGAATAACAAAATTTTGGTAGGTCTAGACCTCCTTTAACTTTGGACTTCTGCAGTGTTTTTAAGCTGATATGTGGGGGTTTATCTTTCCAAAGAAATTTAGAAACAGAAGAGTCCAGAGATCTAAACCAATCAGGTGATGGTTTGCTTGGGATCACTGAGAATAAATAATTGATTTTAGGCAAAACGATCATTTTTATTGTAGCTACTCTTCCAATAAGTGATATGGGAATGGATTTCCATCTAGCCAGATCATATTCCGCTTTTTTTAAAAGTGGGACTTAGTTTAGCTTTGTTAAGCCTGCCAGTCTTGGTGAGCTATGGATACCTAAATATGTAATATTTCCTGACCGGAGTTGCACAGCAAAGGGACCCTGGAAAGAACAGTTGATTGGAAGGACTGTAGATTTTGACCAATTTATGGAATAGTCTGAAACTCTTGAATAAGATTGTATCAACTCGATTACCTGAGAGAGTGGTTTGTGAATGCTATAAAAAAAGCAGTACATGATGTGCATACAGATTTTATGTTCTATTTTGTTGCATTGTATACCTTTAATATTATTAGTTTTCCCGATTGCTGATGCTAATTGTTCAATAAAAATAGCAAAGAGGGAGGGAGAAAGTGGACATCCCTGCCTGGTACTTCTCTGAAGGAAAAACCTTGATGTTTTATTATTAGTCCTAATACATGCTGTTGGGGAGCTGTATAGTATTCTTAACCAGTGTATAAAATAATTACTGAACCCGAATTTATGTAAGGATGCAAATAAAAACTTCCAGTTAACTCTATCAAATGCTTTTTCTGCATCTAAAGATAATATATTGGTTTAGATGTTTTTACAGTAGGAATACTCTATTAAATCTATTAATCTACTTGAATTTGTAGACGAGAGCCTCCCTTTTATAAAACCTGTTTGATCAGGATGGATTATAAGAGGTATTATTTTCTCCATTCTTCTTGCAAGTGCTTTGCAAATTATTTTAAGATCAACATTGATGATCTCTTTTAATAAAAGATTCATGTAGGCAGAGTTCATGTTTGGTGGTAGACAACCATTTTCCCGTAATATTTTGTAAACAAAATGTTTTGCCAGAATATTCCAGAATTCTTTATAGAACTCTACCGGAAATCCATCTGGGCCTGGAGCTTTATTATTAGGCATGGATTGGAGGGCCTCCTGGAGTTCAGCCACTGTTAGCTGTGAATCCAGGGCCTTTGCTTGACTGTGTGAAAGTTTAGGAAGAGTTATTTTATCCAGAAATTGTTCAGTTTCATTATTTGATGGGTTTCTCTCTGGTGTGTATAAAGTCTCATAAATTCTTTGAAAGTGTTGTTTATTATTTCAGGATCATATATTCCCAATTTGGTCTTTGATTGCAGATATAGTTGTTTTTTCTTTCTTTATTTTGAACTGATTAGCTAAGAAGCTACCTGATTTATTACTATGTTTAAAGTTTTCTATTCGAAGTCTTTGGATTAAGAACTGCGTCCGTTTATTAATAATTTCATTTAATTCTAATTTTGCTTTGCGTATTTTGATTAAGCTCTCTTTATCCAGGGAAGCGTCTAATGATTTGATAGTTTCTTCTAATTCTTGAATATGTTTATTTTCTGTTTTCTTTTTACTTCATGAGAATGAAATTATTTGGCCTCTAATCACAGCTTTCCCTGCCTCCCAGAAAGTGGATGGTGACATACCAGGGAGGTCATTAAATTCCAAGTATGAAGCCTATTGTTTAATGTTTTTCAATATATTTAATAAATTATCTATCCTTAAGTAATGATGTATTAAATCTCCAATTTTTGTATTGAAGGGTCTCTTTTGTATTTGCTAGATTTAAAGAAACAGGAGCATGATCGCCGATAACTATAGGATGTATCTGAGTGTCTGAAATGTCATTCAACAGTGAGCTGCTGACTAAGAAATAGTCCAATCTAGAATAAGAATGGTGGGCATTTGAGAAAAAAGTGTAAAAGTGTTTTCTGTTGTTGGGATGAAGCGATCGCCATGCATCGCAAAGACATAATCACTCATGTAATGATTAACTATACCTATGGATTTCAAGGTACGCTGAGTTCCTCTTGTACTGAGCCTGTCTATTTATTCATTTAATCCAAAATTGAGGTCCCCCCGAGAACAAGTGAGCAATCCATGTGATTAGCCAAAACCGAGAAAAAGGTATGAAAGAATGAGTGGTCGTCAACATTTTGACGATATACACTAACTATACATAACTTTTGGTTATGTATAAATAGTTTTTTTTTTTTATATTATAAATCTACCCTCTGGATCTGTAACTGTGTCTATTACTTTAAAATTAGTATTTTTATTTATTAATATTGCTACCCCTTCCTTGTTGTCTAGAGTTATAGCATGACGAAAATATATTACGATACTCCGGTGTTTTTAAATTATCAGCGGTTGAGCTTGATTTATGAGTCTCCTGTAGTAAGACGACATCTGCCTTCAATCTCTTAAAATGGTTGAAAATCTTAATCCTTTTATCTCTGGAGCCACATCCATGAATATTCCAAGTTAGAAATTTGACAGGATTCATAGAGCTAAGATAAACATTAGACATTTACTATCGCCAAGGATGAATATAGGTGTAGTCTTGGTATGTTCATGGAGTTGCCTGATTGAAAATCCAGAAGCAGAGATAAAGAGCGGGAAATAATGTACCATTACCGGTGTGTAATGAATGAGAGTATGATGGAAAAACATAAATGTGCTGAGACAAATGTCTGTGTGTGTGAAAGAAAAAGGAAGAAAAGTGATTAAGAGATTTGGTGACACGAATGTGAAAAGAAAAAAAAGAAAGCGGTCAACCCAGTGCACGGCCTTACCCACGCCCACATTTACAAACATAAACAACCTGCTGAGCTGTTCTTTCTTTAAACTATAGCTACCTGACAAAACAACTTCTATCTAGACTCTGTTAAATATGATTAATAAAGCCAAGGAATAATCTGAGGGTCCCTGAACAGCTGACCGTTAACATACAGTTTATCTACAGTAACTGTAGCCTTACAGCCCTCACTAATATGTTTCTTTCTATTTGGAAATAAAACATGTCTTCTGTCCAGGATGTCTTTCGGAAATTTATCATTAACGCGGTAATTCCTCCCCCGCAGCTCTCTCCCACGTCCTTTGACGTCCTTTGTTATTTCTGTTTAAAATGTTCAAATTTGACAACAATTAGTTGCGGGCAGGTGTTGTTGGGTTTTTTACCTCTGAGCCGGTGAACCCGATGAAAGGTTATGTTTTTAACCATGTCGCTTGGCAGTTTCAGCTGGTGTTGGATAAACTGTCGGACGGTTGTTTCAGCGTCTTCCTCTGCCTTCTCTAGGATCCCAGAAAAAACAAGATTGTATCTCATGGATCGGGCCTGGATGTCTAAGATCGACTCCTTTGTGATGGCTGAACCTACAGCCACACAGCTACAAGTCGGCAACCCCCATGCACCAACATTTCAGTTATGTTTAGTTTATAATTTTGTTTACATAATTTAAACTTTGTTGAAATTAGTAATATTTGTTAACACACATAGCTATTTGTATTCGACTTTTGTTTGTTTTGCTTTCTTTAACCTTTCCTTTTCTTGGCTTACCGGTGCTGGGGGAAATCCAAATGAGAGCTAGAGGGCAGACATGAGCAGAAGCCTGCAAGAGCCAGCACAGTGATGTGGACAGGAAATGCCATGGACTGGTTCACAGCAGCTCCCTCAGGGGGGAGATCATTAATTTGTATTTGTTTTCTAGATGGGTTTCCTGAATAGTTTCTTTACTTATTGAGGTTACTTTTCCATTTATTTTCAAGTAACTAAAAAGCGAATTGGTTTAATTTTCTTTTGTTAGCTTATTTGTTAGTATGTGTTTATTCCCTCTTGTGTTAATTGGTCTGATCAGCCAGTATTTAAGTTCCCTTTGTTTCCTGTTTGGGAGGTCAGTTTGGTTTTGTGTTCAGTTACTTTGTTTGTGCAGTTTGAAGTTACTTTAGTTAAGTTACCAATTTGACCTCTTTTAGGAGTTCTAATTGTTTGGACATTTCTGTGGGTAAATAAAACCCGTTCTCTTTGAAGCCACCTGTGTCCCTTGTTCCTGACCAGCTCGGTCCCTCACATATGGTGGCAGTGGTGGGATATCAGTCAGTGGAGGACACAGGTGTGCAATTTTTTTTTTTTTTTTCTCCCCCCTCCTGAGTTTTTTGCATTCCTATGAGCCATGAACCATGGAGGTAGGAAGAACAAACCAGAGATCAAGATGGCGGATGAGCAAGCAGCTTGTGAGGAGGAAATGGAGGCCAGAGCTGCTGGAATGGCAGCAGACACTGAGGGTGAAGACATCAGGGAACCAACTCTGACAGACTTGGCTGGAATGTTGCGGACCTTCATGGGACAGCATGATGCACGGTAGGTAAAACTGAAACATGAATTTACACGTCAAGATCAAAGATTCAAAGCCTTGCAAACATCAGTTTCAGCTTTTGCAAATGGAAGTGCAGGCTCGCACATCTCCTCTCCCTGAGTCTTCTTCAGCTGATCCAGACCTGCAGGAGGCATGTGAGGAGGATGACCAACAAGTCAAGGCCTCATCCCTACCAGATAACTCCAGAGCCAATGCTCCCTCAGGTCAGTTACCAGTCTCTCATGAGCCAAAACTACAAAAGCTAACAAGTGAAGATGATGTTGAGCATTTCCTGGTTACCTTTGAGAGAATTGCAGCTGCCTGCAGATGGCCACAAGCAGACTGGGTCTTCCGCCTCATTCCTTTACTCACCGGTAAGGGAAGGAGTGCCTATGTTAGTATGGACGTCGAAGAGTCACTGAAATATGATGAGGTGAGGAAAGCCATATTGAAAAAATGACATTAACCCAGAGTCTTACAGACAAAGGTTCCGGTCCTTGTATGTTCAAGCTGAGGAGAGCCCCAAAGAACTTTATGTGAGACTAAAGGAGCTGTATGGAAAATGGATACAGCCTAAAGGTAAAAATGTGCAAGAAATTGGTGAAATGATAATCCTGGAACAGTATTTAAGAATGTTGTCCCCTGAGCTTCAGGTTTGGATCAAAGAACATGATCCTAAATCTGCAGTAGAAGCTGCCTCTTGCTCTTCTCTTCTCTTGCTGATATGTTTGTGGCTGCCAGGCAGAAGGGCCAACCATGGAGTAACACTGCCATGAAGGATCAGGAGACCCGCAGGCTGCCACCACCTCAATACCACCAGAGGACAGCAAGCGTGAGTAAAACTCCAGTAAGGGATGAACAGCAAGGATATGCATTCGCCAAACCTGCTAGAAGAACTCCAGTTTGTTACCTTTGTGGGCAGGAAGGTCACATTAAGCCTATGTGCCCAAGAAACTTATTAAAGCTGACCCAAATGTGTTTCGTACCAAGACAAACTTGCTTGAAACAACAAAATGAACGGTCTTTGAAAATGACCATGCTAAAAGTCAATGGGAGAAAAGTCAAAGCTTTGATAGACCCTGGCAGTACTCAGACCCTGGTGCATAGACAGCATTTACCCAACAATAAAGTGTGTACTGGTGAAACCATCCCTATCTGTTGTGTGCATGGCGATGAAAAGCCTTACCCTACTGCTGACATCTTTATTGAAGTGCAAGGGCAACCATATCTATTAAATGTTGGTGTTGCAGATAACTTGCCATTTCCAGTAGTTTTGGGTGACGATCTGCCAGTCCTTTATGACTTGTTAAAACCCGTACAAAACTGTAATGTTGTGACCAGGGCCCAAGATAAGCAAAAAGAGCATCTCCCAACTCTCAGTGCCTTGCCTTTCTTTGATGCTGACCTAGAGACAAACCCTGGGAAATCTAGGAAATCACGCAGTCAGAGGCGACAAGAGAAGTTTAGGCATACAGATACAAAACCACAAGTTGAGGATGCTCCAGAGGTTCCGCTGGGTTTTCAAATCCCCACCAATATAACTGACATGCAACAAAGTGACTTATCACTGTCAGACATTTTGAGAGCTAGAGGTGGTGAGTCTGAAGTTGAGCCTGGGAAAGACGCTGCTCTGCTCTCTATATTCTCTATTGTGGTGTCTATAAAAATCTTGACGACTTCAGGACTTTCGGAGAATAGAAACACCACATCATCCAGAATAACAAGGTTTGTCAGCTGGTCAGGGAATAGGTCTTCGTCCTCGAATGAATCAGGCAATCCTTTTACAAATTTCACAGCTTTATTGATTTTTTTTTTGCAATTTGTTGTACATGGGTGTAAAAGATGTGTAGATCCAAACCACATTTTGAGGTACAAATTCCATAACATGTATAGAATTTTCCGATACATTTTTCACAAACATTGATTTACCACATCCGCTGGGGCCTGCTATTAGACAGAAAATGAAAAGAGCTTGACAGAGTTTGGACCCAAAACAAGACCACAATTCAGAAAGATAAGGGGTTTTATTTACAAAGTTTAAAGAATGTGCACTCTGGAGGCGGGTAGCTTCAGGATGGGCACGGCCAGGTCATATACTGCAAGGGAGACAGACTGGTGAATAAAAGCAAGTAGAACCAGGCAGGAATTAACCAATAGAAACTAGGACGTACCCCAAAAGGCAGCTGCTCAGGAGTCTTCAGCTGGGTAAAGTATTGGGAGCAGGGGTGTTCAAGAAGTCCAGGAAAGATCAAAAGCAGAGTTGAAAAAAATCACTTAACAGGGCAGGAGTTCAAAAGGTCCATGATCCAAAATTCAGTAGTCTAATTCAGTCCAGGTCAATTCTCCAGAGAGGCAGTGAAAATCCAAGGTCCAGAAGGCTGAAATCAGAGTCCAGAAACAGGCAGGGTTCGATGCACAATAGTATGTCCGTTTTACCATGGATTGGGCAGAGGTCAGATAACAGGGAGTCAGGTACACAATGAGGCAGTCAGACGTGAACGCTTAATAGCTGTGACAGGTAGTGGCAACAGACAATCTCGCACTGAGTGGCTGCAGGGCAGGAGCTTAAATAGGGAGCTGCCCAGGTGGGACCAATCAGCCAATTAGCAGGCTGGTGAGCAGGAGAAAACATGACAGTGCAGAGCATGACAGAAAAAGGGTGTTTTAAATCTAGGATCAAAGTTACTTCATCAATTTTTAATTTTTTTTATATCCTAACGGAAATGTCTGGAAAAAGACGCCGTTTATCAAACACAACCTTGAGTTTCTTATCAAATGACGCGCTCGTTAGATGAAAACCGCTTTTATCACGTCTAATGGTGTTTTGGCGTGTGTATTTCTCTTTTTTCAATTCCGTAAATAACCACTAGATCTTATACAGAATCAAAGTGTTTGAAGTCTGAATAGTTTGAGTGATTCCCTTCACTTTCAGAACAGTTTTTTTTACTGTGTCTCAGCTGGTAACCATAACTCTGGACCTGCAGCAACAAAGTCCTGTATCGTGTCTCCAGGGGGCAATTTGCTGGTCAGATCCCCCAGGTAGTTACCTGTTTTGAGCGGCTCTTCATCTTTCCCTACGCGGAATATCAAGGAATCGGTATCCACATAGAGAACGCGTTCTTGCAGTTTTGACAGATAACTGTACAGTTCTAGGTGGGCGTACGCTGTTGTGAACGCTGCTATGAAAACATTCCTGGTGCGGTTTGGAGGGATGTTGTATTTTTTATCATACTTCCACTGCAGAAGAACGGGACCTGTATCGAAAAAATGAATGTAGGATATGTTGTACACACTTATGACATAAACTGAAAAAACTCCTCTGACTGGTGATGGATGTCTGTTTCAAATCGTTTCTCTGACCAAATTTCCCCCACAAATTATTCAGACACAGTTTGGCAACCTGTCGTTTATAAGGGGTTATGCAGATTTTGGAGGGGTCTAAACGAATACCATGGTTTATTTCGAAATCTCTGATGCATTTGTCTCGACTTTCTTGATCAGTGACGTAGTCAGGGTAACCTGATGCATTCTGTTTTCTTTTTAGAAACGTGTGTATGTAGTCTGTGAATATTTTGTCGCTTTTTCTTTAAAAATGCCACACCTCTATAATCCTGTCCACCGTGTTCCTGAAGTATATTAAACGTTTATTAATGTTTGACTAAGGGGTTTTAGTTACCATACTTTTTAATTATACTTTTAAGATTGTTTTAGAGGTATTTTGCACAGTCAGCTCTTGTTTGGGTCACAGAAAAACAAGACGTTGAGCAGGAAAGCACAGGCAGATAACATCACCATACAATTGACAATGGAAGGATGTAAGAACTAACGGTCAGCAAAAACTCTAGTTAGAGCTGGTTTGTAAAGTCAGAACAGGAAGGTAATTAATTATGCATGCATGGTTGTAAGGTGGCTGGTCTTGGCAAAGGTTTGAATGAACCAATCATGTTTTCTGTCCCATATTTAACGTTAGGGGGGAGGTTCTCTAACTTTGTGTTAAAATATAAAACTTAATGTTTCTGTTATATACGTTGTCATTCCTAGGTAGGGTGACCCAGAGTGTGGATAATTTATACTACTCTGTAAGCTAAATATTTGATTTGTTTTAAGCAACCCAGTATTTGATTTATTGTATTAAAATCAAAAGAAAATTAAATTACTCTCGTCTCCTCTCTGATAAAAATGAACACGCATGGAATTTATAGTTAAGGTTTAAATTGAATATATATAGAATAAAATCCTTCATTCCCTAGTTTTAACGCTTCATTCAATTCTACAGTGACCCATACACCCTCTAAACCCCTGTCTGCTTTATCATGTTGACAAGATTCGGTCTGATTGTTTATTAATGCACAAGTGCGAGTGAAAACCAGTTTTCCATTTATTTTTGAAGGTAACATTGGGAAAAATAGACCCCTACGGGCGACACAACCGCTTTAATGAGACCAAAATACTCTGTGGGTACAGAAAAATTCTCTCTGACAGGGTGGCCGAGAGGATATGTCTTTGTGGCACTGACGTAAGGGTACAAAGATAGGACATCACCTGCTCATTTGAAGCTGCGGTGTATCTTAAGTGCACAGCATTCGTACGACTACCATAAAGACCCTCACAAATTGGATGACTACGGTGTCATTTTTGCACATCTCAGTCCATTCATGTTACCATATACTGACAACTTTAACGTTGTGGTGTTTTTCCAGTGTCTGCAGTCTTTCCATTGATTCAGCATAGATCTCCCAATTATGTTTTTTAAAGAATGGGTGTTGTGCACGTGGATAACAATGTTCAACGCAGCCATGGAAAAAACACCCCAAAAATTCATAGCAGTATTTAACCCCCTGTATTTCTGCATAACCATCCACATAAAACCGGCCTATTTTACGTTCGTGTTCATTCAGGACATCTTTATATGTCTTTCTGTGCCATGTACTCCAGCCACATGATGGCGGTAGAAGAAAACCGTTTACACTGTTCATTGTAATGCAACGGAGATGGTATGGCCAGTGTTTCAGGTTGTAGATAATTGGCTCGGAAGACGCGCATACAAGCTGAGGAAATTATTTCATATAAAGGGTCCACATTGGCATCGTCAAAGAATTCCGTCCGGAACCTTTTGGATGCCTCGTGTAGATTGCGGACATCTGTTAGACAATAGAAAATGGCCTGTTCTCTAAAGTCAAATACATTGTTTGACACCTGGCTGTACCATGCATTAAATGTTTCCTGATCAGCCGGTGACATTTCATCAACGTCGTAACAAGAGGGTGGTGGGAAGGGCCCTTTGTAATGAAGATTCTCCTCTGAGGAGAATTTTTGCGGAAAGAACTCCTTTGCATCATGCAGGAACCCCAGTGCTGCCGGCATTCTGGCTAGTTTCATGGTTAGAAACGATAAGCTGTCGATTAATTTTAATTCAAAGTCTTGTTCTGTGAAACACACATGCACCCTGCATAAGAACCCATGGATACAAACCCAAGGCCGTTATGGTTTGTAGCACAAGATATGCAGCAAACGCGTAGGCATTATGGGCAATGAATGTGAACCGGTGAAAAGCCGGTCTCCTGATGTGAAATAAAAAATCGCGCATGCAGGACAGACCATAAAAAGAACGTTCCTCGCCATCATCCATTTTCATACAAACCAGATAGGGAATGTGTTTATTTTCGGTCGATAAAAACGTTTCCTCATCAAAGTAGCAGCATTTTTTTTGTTAAGCTCTGTGTCCACAGGAGCGGTTTGTATGTAGCATAAATGGTCTCTATTTTTTTCTGTCGCTATTTTTACAGCATATACACGGCAGGTCGGTTTAGGGCATTGGTGTTGATTTTCTGATTCCTTGTATCTGTTTCCACAATCAATGCATTTTATATTTAATTGACAAAGGCTAGTGCCTTCAGGGGTGCCTTATGTTTTTGATAGGACGTCTCATTGTAACTAGGGCTGGGACGACGCTTCGATGTAATCAATTACGGCGACACGTAAAATAAATAGTTGCAGCATGAGTGAGTCAGTTGACTTAAAAATACCTCCATCCAAACTTGCAGTTCAAAGGTATGGAACTATTTAAAAATAAAAGGAAGCGATTTTGTCATCTGCCGGCTTCGCAAAATGGAAATGGCTTATAAAAGCACGACGGCTATGCACCAGCACCTAAAACAGCAGCATCCAGGAGCAGTTCCAGCAAATGATTAAACACCGTAAGTTTTCAACTTTTTTACTAACGCTATGTATTATACCCTATAAATCACCGAAACACCCCCACATCGAGGGCATGTACTCATACACAGCTGCGTCTGCTGTATGTTACTGCTATCTGCTTTGTTGGTTTTTATTTGTGACCCGTTTTGGCAGAATGAGTCGGAATGCGCACAGACTGGTTATGAGAAAAAGCAGAAAATGTGAGCGTGTTTTTTGGTCGCGGTAAACATGTTTGTTAACAAAGGTAATGCACTACTTGCTAAACGTAGCCATCATGGACTTTAATACAACATTGTTTAAGTGCTTGCAAAAGCAAACCGACAAATAACTCTTTATCAGGTTTAATAATGCCTCATCCTGTTTGAATACTATTTTCTTACTTAATGCTCCTCCAGTTTGTTGGATTCAAAGTTGCCATCTAATAACTAGATAAATGTGCAGCATTTAATTGGAATGAACAGCGCCTCTCTCCCTGTTTCTTTTTTTTGTGTGCAAATCTTATGTAAGAAGCAAGAGAAAATGCAGCAAAGTAAAGGTTTTTTTTGTGAATGAAGAGCAGTTCTTTGCTTTTGGTGAATGTTAAAATTTGTTTTATATTTTTTGGGTATTTTATTTCATTTATTCAAATGATTTAGTTGCACAACATTTAACTTCTTGTTAAATGTAACCTCTAACAGGAGATTATACTACTACTACAACTTTATTTGGGATTTTGTCTTAAATTAAAATGTGTTCAAATGAAGAAATTTGTTTATTTCATTGGCATACATAAATTAATAAATGTCAAATTTCTATAGAAATTAAATAATGGGTAAATAATCGAGAATCGAATCAACATTGAATCGAATTAAAAAATTAATCGCTAGATTAATCGATTACAAAAATAATCGTTTTGCCCAGCCCTAATTGTACCAAAACAAATTGCAATCATCACAGCGCATCAGGCGCTTTTCTAACTGTTTACAGCTTTTACCTCGACAAACAGGGCAATACCCTGCACAAAAATGCCGTTCTGGCTTATCAGGTTGGAAACACTGCTGACAGACATGTTTTGACCCAAAGAAGGCTTTCAGATTTTAAACCCATAATTGATGTAGAAAAATAAACACAGGGTTTGTTCTATCCGAAAGTTTGTTTCAAACTTTTGTAACGTTCTATTTTAACCGGTTCTATGGAACACGACAATTTTTTCTATTCAGAATTTCTTCAAATTTTTGTACGTCTGAAAATGTTACTTGGGTTTGATTTGTAAACCCAATGCTGATCTGTAAGCGTTCACCTTCTAACCTGGCCTCTCTGTATGTACAACCAGGGTTTAAACCATGACCTAAACAGATTGCAAAACATAGCTCGCCATTGTGATTATTTAAAATGTACAGGTGTCTTTTCTTTTTAGAAATTACAGTAACTTGTCACCAAGTAACGTTTCTATTTTACGCTTACCCAACCCCCCTCCCCAGGGGTCTTTTGATTGGTGGGGAGCGTGATCGTTCTTCGTAACTCAGTGTTGTTAAACTCAGGGCGCTGTAATATTTGCACATTACTCGGTTGTGTTACAGCACTGCCACTGTCTGTCTGAGGTGGGGTCTGTGGGTATTCTGTAATCTGGTCGTTATTATAATGCTGGGTTACAGCAGCGCCACCACCTGTCTGAGGTGCGGTCACTGGGTGTTCTGTAATCAGATCATCAAATAATACGACACACCCATTTTGGGTGGGGGTAAGGAGTGTGAGGGTGGGGCGTGTTGCTGGTTGTTTGTTTCGAGATTTCCAGCAGTCTGGATGAGACTTGTTAGTGCTTTGTTGTTTGGTTGAATTAATAAGGATTTATCACTCTGAATTTCACCTGCTGTTGTTTCAACTTGTTCTGGTAACATTAACACTAGAACTCCCAGAGAGCAGCCATTTGGCTTTTCTACCTATAAAACCCACAGGTCAGCCGATCGGCTGGAAGGCCACCTGTGAACCCTCCTTGTTATGTGAACGAGGTAATCACTGGGGCACCACAGGACGTGACATGAGCCACTTCACTCAAAACACCTTAACATAAAATGGGGGAGGGGGAGAATCAGATAGCAGCAGGATTGCTCTGTCAGAGCTGCTAAGTGAGTGTCTGTCTTTCACCAGTTTCCCACGGTGGCAGCCTGGGCAGAATATATGAGCTGAATCAAAATGTAATATATGTTGAAGGATGTAGAAGTTATCAGGACCCTACAACACTGGGCTTCCAACATCCCCACCAAGACACATAGGAAAAGGAAAAGAACAGAATCACATCAACAAAATCACTCAAAATCTGTGGTTATCCCAACTGGGCCTTCATGATATTTACAAATAATAATAAAAAAAAATTTATTATCAGGATACAGTGTTAGAGAGTGGAAGTGAGTGAGACTTAGAACTTAGACTTAAAACTTTATTAATCCCTTTGGGGTGACTCCCTCAGGGAAATTTGAGTTTTCAAGCACACAGAGAAAACTAAACAGTAAGTAACAGTGATTGAGGTGAGTACATTTCAATAATCACTCACAATCCTGGCACTTCCAAGCCGTCTCCTTTCTGTATTTGCCACATGTGTATTTGTAGCAGTCAATACATCACACAGTGGCAAGAAGCAATTGTTACTTTTGTGCCTGCTTTGCACCCACATGAGAGTGAGTCAACTCTTTTACAAGCTCCACCAGGAAGTCCACCCGTCTCTCCTGCCTCCCGGTGCATGCTTGATAGAGCACATATGCATTCAGTGCTGCCATATCAATCATGTTATAGAACACAGCGACTGGCCAGCGCAGTATTCCTGTGCAGGCAGTGTACCCCCGCACCATCTGGTCCATCACATCAAAGCCACACTTTGTGGTGTTGTAAAAGTTGACAGTGTTTGGCTTCCTTTTGGTGGTATTTTCAGTCTAAAACACACTGTGCATGCTGCTGAGAATGTAGACTGGTTCTTCTTCCGTTTGGGCGCATACACCGTCAGATGGCACCAGTGGTTGAAAATACCATGAGTGGTGAATTCATCGTGGTCCCTCTGTCTTGTTGATTGTGGAATTTCTCGCTGAATCCTGTTGACTGTGCTAAGGATGGTTGTTTTCCGGCTAAGCAGTCGTTGTGCAAGTGACAGCGATGTAAAGAGATTGTCCATGGTAACATTTATGCCATTGTCCAGGAATGGTTCCATCAGCCTCATAACTACATTCTCGGATAGCCTCTCCCCACTGGGACGACTGGGGTCCTTGCCAAAATATGGGAGGACATTGCAGATGTATTTGGATTTCAAGTCGCAAGCCACCCAAAACTCGATCCCAAACTTGTCAGGTTTCGTTGAAATGTATTGCAGTGAAAAGCAGTAAGTCTTTGACGGGAAAAGCTGTTCATCAATGGTGATGGGTCGACCAGGGTTGTAGGATGTGATGCAGTTGGTGAGAAACGATATAGGGTATTTGAGTAATGGCCTTACGCAAGAAGGCCAACCCGCTGTAGTTATCGGTCGACTCCAGAGCAGATGGGTCTGATGCGGTAAGGGTTGAGCTCTGGGGCACAATTTGTTTGTTAGAGGCCAGGGGTGGGTCGCTGATTAATGGAGCACCAGATTTGTTTTTTTAGTAATGCGTTTAGTTCATCTAAACAGTTATTATTTTGTGAAACAGGCAATTCCAGCAGTTAACTCTTTTCTCTCCTCTCCTTTTCTTCCCCTCTGCTCTCTCAGGTGCCCCCCTGGCTTCGCTCACACCCACTGCATGCAGCTAACAAACCCAGCAACAGCAGAACACTAGAACACAGGAACTATTACAATATTGAATAAATAAACGCTGTTACTGGTTGATTTTCTTGAGCCAGGGGTTGAATAGAGTGGGCTGCGCCTGATGGCTGGGTAGCAGAAAGATTATCAGTGAAGCCTACAGATTTAAATACATATTATTTTATTGATTTTATTTTTGACAACTTAATAGATGAAAAAATTTTACCAACCCCAAGTGGTTGAGGTAACCTGCGCATCAGTTACTACACGGTCAAACTCTTGAAAAAAGAATACAGATGAAATTTTGTTTTTTAAAATCTCTTTGTAGAAAAGACACATTGCACATAAAAAGAATGGGTTTAAATGCATACTTTCCAGCACTCATTGGGTAACGATGTAGTTCAGCCTCTGGGTCGGTATATTTAAAAAAAAAGTTATATCAACGATTTTTAATTACAGAGGATTAAAGGAATTAAGGTCTATTACCTATCTCAGCGTCATGGCTGAAGTGTACCACCGCTTGGTGTTCTAGAGAGAAAAATGTGCATGTTTTAGCTGATTTGGTAGCTGACCATGCTGCTTTGTTGAATCTATGTGTGTATACCCTTAAACGGTGGGTTTATAACATTGAAAAAGCGTGGGCTAGCAGGATGCGTTAATGGGAAACATATACACATAGATCGATGACATGAACGGTCCAATCACACACACACACATACACATATATCTGATGATGTGATCATAAGGTCATACTCGAGCTCTAAAGGACCTTCAACCCCTCACATCCTTTGTTTGACAGATAGCAGGAGTGATAGCGACCCCCAAAACTAACCCTAGATGGGTTGTGAGAAGATGTTTTTGAGACGGACAGAGTGCTTATTAATACTCAGTTACAGCAGAGGAATGATACTTTCACGCAGAGGTGGGTACTTGAGAAAGTAGTTTGTTCAGCCTGCCTTTAAACTCCATTCTTGCATCAGCAGCTCTTTCCGATTTTTTTGAAAAACGAACCACAGCCTGCAAAGGTTTTTGTTTCATCGGAACGATTTTAGAATGCACCGGAATTCTACCTTTCAACCACTGTTTACATTTTTAAGCAGTGTTTTTCATGAGTTAACTACAGTATGGTTTTTTTTCTAAAATAGAAGGAGAAACCTTTCTTCCTGATGCAAAAATCACACTCTTCTCTTTTTAACTATAAGTTGAAACCATATTTTGAAAACAGCAGGGTCGTACACACATGCGCAGGAAGGGTGCCTTTCAGTATCGCCTTAAGTTATCGCACTGAAATGTTTTTTTTCATTGTAGTAAGCTGGTTAACACAAACACACATGCTGAGAGTAGTTGTTTTAGTGTAAAAACCCAAAACGGATGTGTTTAAAGTTTAATTATAGAGTTTATCGTTTAATTATAGGGATTAATTACAGAGTTTTATTTAAATGGAGGCGGTTGTCACCTTTTTTCTGGCTGGGCACAGAAGAATTACAATGCTGTTCCCTTGTCCACACAACCGACCTGCTCCATCGCTTTTCTGAAGAAAAGATGTCTGATTCTTGAGGTTTAGGAAAACAATCCAGACTCCTTTCCTACAAGAACTCTTCCTCTAGACATGCTGATTGATGCTTGACAGAAAGTTTTCGCCCCTCCTCATCATCCATCACTTTTTGACGTAAAATTTTGGCCCCCCATTGAACCCTACCCCTACCTACATCTGTTAGTCCACCCCCCACCCCCACAAAAAGAACTGATAGGGAGTGTGCACAGTGCACACAGTGGGAATAAAGATCCAGTGGTGACTGGGGTCAGAAACAGGTGCAGAAATCGAAATGAGTAAAACAGAGAGTGAGCAGGACAGAGTGCTGATGATTCTACAATGTAAGATGGCCCTTAGTGTTTGCTTTGCTGTGCAGTGATTTCATTCAAAGAACTTTTCCATAGAGGCCATTTTTGCTCAGATTCTCTTATTATTGTTCAATCATAAATTCTGACCTTAACTGAAACTTGCTGTGCTGCAGATATTTTTCTGGGTTCTTTTATTACCTTCTGGATGAGTTGTCGATTTGCTCTTGGATAAATATTTGTAGGGCGGCCACTGGAGTGCCAAAGACTTAGAATTTACTTTGTAATCCATTCCAGACTAAAATACTTTTTACATCTCTATGGAGCAGAACTTGAAATCTTTTAATTACTATGTTATCAAAATAGGTGCTATTACGTGGTTATTGATTCTACAAATCCGACCTGGTTAACCAGAACCAACAAATGTGGTAATTCATTGTTAATTCGTGGTTTAACAAGGGGGCAAGTTATTTTCTCACATGGCTTGATTGGTTTGGAAACCTACATGGCACTGGTATTCCAATCTGGATGGGTTAAAGGACATATTAGTTGAGCTTTTGCAGGGATAGAAATTCAATTTTTCATCCACTACTGAAAATTGGTGACTTGCTGACATAAATAAAGGTTAAGGGGTTTTGAAATTGTAGTGATAAAGTATCATAAAAATGCTGATACCACACCTATATATTTACTTTAGTTGTGCATTATTATCTGAAGGTTTAAGGTTACATAATGGTTCCATTGATTGCTCTCTGAAAATTATCCTCCCTATCAATATAATGCTGACGTTCTGTTGACAGGTTTTATTTGCTGGAGTCATAGGATTCAACCGGAAAAAAGGTGGACCACTCCTTCTAGGTCAGGAGTTCAAGTATTTTGATGTTTTACTCACGTGTGATTATAAAATGGTGCAAGTGGTGGATAGACAAATTAGGGATTTATCTACAGTATGTTTTAGTTAACTCTGCCCTAATGAAGAAAAAGCTAATCCAAATAGTAACACTCTCAATTTAATTATTAATTCACATTCCAACTCTCACCTGTGATATAAGCTTCCCTACGAAATACAGGTTGGCCTAGTTCAGCTACCCTAATTTGATCTCTGGCTGTTGTTGAACTGACCAATAACAGGCGTATGTTCTCTGTTGACGGATAGTTGGAAAATTGGGCTATACGCCGTAAATATATAATAATAATAGAATAGAATCCAAATACATCATCCCTGTAGAGAGATATGTGGACATTGGCTTCTCTGTAAATCCAGTAATTGTTTGGATTCAAATGATAATCATTATCTCTGCTTTTTATCATAGAAATGGAAAAGAAAATTGCATGACAACACACACCTGGAGCAATGAAATAGAAAACTATAATAAGGTGCCACTCTTCTCGATTGCTCATGTCTTACCTTACCTCTGTGCATTGATTCACTGTAGCACTTTCCTTTGTGAATTGGTGAGTTATTTCTATTTTAGTTTGATGCAATTTGTATTTGTAGATTTATACCTCCATGCTTTTGAAATAATTAAGAAACAGCTTTTACATACTAATCAACTCTTGATCTGAGTCTTTCTCAACCATCATGAGTATAAATAAAATTTTCATGTCACATACCTTGTGACTGAAAGATGTTTTAATTGCTTTGTTCAGATTGGGCAACTTTTAATTTCAGCACCACTAATATTTTTGCTGCCTACTGTTTTTTAGCTGACTTAAAAGAACATTCATACAATCTTCCTGGTCAATTTTATTGTGGCAATGTTTATTGTTTTATTTTGATGCATCTTGTGAAACTTCAAACAAAGTGAAAATAAGCAAAGATTTTAAACTTGCTTGTCATCCATGTTTGAGCCACACACAATCTGATCCCAGTGTTTTCTGGTATTTATTGCATTTACATTAAAAGTGGCAATTAACAATACTAAAATGCATCATTGTGTTTTATGCGATTAACTGACTAAAGCTGAGACCCTCACCAATGTTGTTTAACAGATAGAACCTGGCCATTATAAAGTAAGCTACTTGGTGCTTCACACTACATTCAGTCATTCAACCAATTACATGCTGGTGATGGCAAGCTACATTGTAGCCACAGCTGTCCTGGGGCGCACTGACAAAGGTGTGCCAGCCAGACTCTAGCGCAATTGCGCACTCTGACCACCACCAGTAGGCAACGGTGAAGTGTCTTGCCCAAAGACACAATGACTGAAACGGTCAGAGCTGGGGCTCAAACTGGCAACCCTCCGATAACAATACAGACTTCAAAATCCTGAGCCACGGTCGTTTGTATTTAACTACAACAATTAGATTTAGAGTACTCAAACAATGATGTCCACTCCAAACTCAGCATTTTTTATGCCCTCATTAACAGAGTAGAAAAATATCACACTCTGCAAAACTGAAAACTCTAATTAAACAACTAACTTTGAGAGCTGGCATACATTATAATTTGTGGTAAATGCTATTTTAGTAACGGGGCAATTTTTATAGCAGCCAGTTATGAAAAGGAAGTATATCAGTTATTGTGGTAGATCATTATTGCCTAATGAAAGCAACATTCCTTTAAAAAATAAAAACACAGAGTCTAAACTATCTTACCTTTGTTTTAAGTTGCTATTCACAATTTAGATAATACAGTAGATCAGTAGTGTCAGGAAAACATACTGGCCTATAGATTAGCCCTTTTCATTATAGCCGTTTTTTCAAAGACATTCTGGAATGTTCGTGGACAATTTCATTCGGTCTTTAACCGTAGTTGTCTTTTCAAATACACTGCTTTTGTTTTTCATCAAAACATTTGCCTTTTGGCTTCTTTTTACACGGCAAGAAATGTACCGGAATCGATCTTGAAGAATATTTTGGGAGTTTGTAGCAGGTATATATATATATATATATATATATATATATATCCTAAAATATATAGTCATTCTTTTCAAAGATTAATGAAACATCAGAACTCCTCACATTGCTTGTCAATTAAGGCTTGTTAGAAGAAGATAGAACTTTATGACAAGCTGAGGAGGTTGTTGAACCATTTGAATCAGCTGTTTTGGAGCAGGGACATGCATAAAACTGGTTGGACTCAAACAACTGGTCCTAGAGGAATAGAGTTAGACTCCCGTAGTTTAGATTAAAATGTATTGAGGTGTTAAATTGGACCAGTCAAAGTAATGGCTTGAATCCAACTGAAGATCTAGGGCAAGATTTGAAAATGATCTTCACTTTCTCAGTCCAACTGTTGTAGTGGAGTGACACGTTCTGGAGAAAATTCACATGCCATGACACATTTTTTGCGGGGAACGAGATTTTTTGTTCAACTAATTGAGGTCTATTATCAGAGAGTCTATAGCTGTCAAGCTTTCTTGGCAAAAACATTCAGCTGGTAAATGATTTCTTGGACTAAGCTTATCAAAACAGGAAAACCTTTCTTATCACTGGGCAGGCATGCGTCATATTACTGCATAAAAGAGTGTTGTAATCAGACTAGAGAGTGAGAGCTGGGAGAACAAAGGAAGAGGGCTACAGGTGCTGAGACTGTTTTTACTCTGTCCAGAGGTATGTATAATCCAAAAAAACTACATGTTGAAGGCTGCAGATGCTGTGTTTCTGTTTATTTAAGTTTTTCAATTCTATGCATGTCGGAAACACCACCAACATAATCGAACTGAACTTAAGCTAATTAGCAAAAAAAAGGGCAAAAAAACTCAGTCTCTAAAGGTCAGTTCACACTGTGCATTTTTCTGTCATCTCAAAGGACTGCTTCGTACTGCCTCAACAATTGGCTGGATAAATGACTACCTGACAAAAACACCACAGTTTGGGAGAATTGAGGAATTGTGTGTCAAAATAGGTGGTCAGTAGCACCGGAGCACCACAGGGGACTGCACTCTAACCATTCCTTTTCATTCTGTACACCTCAGACTTCCAGTACAAACCAGAGACCTGTCATCTGCAGAAATACTCAAATGACTCTGCAATTGTTGGGTGTATCGGAGATGGACAAAAAGCTGAATATGGAAATGATGATCTTAGATTTGAGAAGAAATAGGGAGAAGTAAAAGACAGTTTCCATAATTGGAGAAGTGGAGGTGGTTGGGGAGTAGAAATACCTCTGTGTTCACCTGGACAAGAGGCTGGACTGTAGACTGAATTCAATTCAGTTTATTTATATAGCACCATTTCACAACAGATGTCATCTCAAGGCACTTTACAAGAAGAGTTATTACAATACAATGTTTAATTTAGGAATTAGAGAACCACAGAAGATTGCGTCTCAGCAATCCCTCACACTGAGCAAGCATGAAGCGTCAGTGGAGAGGAAAAACTCCCTTCTAACAGGAAGAAAACCTCCAGCAGAACCAGGCTCAGCATAAGCTGAGACCGTCTGGGGTTTCGAGAAGGCAGCAGAGACACGTAAAGAGCAACAGAACTGTTACAGAAGCAGAAGCTGGTAGCAGGATGTGGAGAACGTTACTCCACTGGAATGCCATCTTAGTCAGGGCTGTCAAGCAGGGCGGGTCAGGAGCACCTACTTTAGGAAGAGACTAAGAGAAAACGGGTTAGCGCTTGAATTGACAGCACATCATGCAGTTGGGGAGAAGTAGGACAGAAAGTAGGAACTGACTCTAATAATGTCCTCCAACAGCCTAAAGCAGCATAGCTACTAACATTAACCTGTCTCCTAGCTACTCGGAGACCTAGCTACTAACACTCTCTACCTGTCTTACATTGATCTATCTCTACCTAGCTACTCTACCTCTTCCTAGCTTTTGACACTCTACCTGACTAATAACATTAACCTGTCTCTTCCTAGCTACCTGTCTAACCTGTCTCTAACTAGCTATTAATCTGTCTCTAACTGTAAGCTCTGTCAAAGAGGAAGGTTTTAAGCCTAGTTTTAAAGATAGACAAATTGTCTGCTTCACCAACCAACCCTGGGAGCTGGTTCCATATGGGGGTTGGGGCTGATAACTGAAAGATCTGCCACCCATTCTACTTTTAGAAATCCTAGGAACTACCAGTAAACCTGCAGTATGTCCCCCCCCTGCAACAACACTTAATTTCCCTCTGGGACCAAAAACTATTTTTGAATTATATTGAATGGAATTCATGGCACACTCTGCAAGATCTAGAGGTGTGTCACACTGAATGGCTTAAGATTTCAGTGGGTCAAACTGCACAGGGTGCATTTTCATTGGTTAATGGCAGACCGGGATCGTAGAATTTCTGACACTACCTGAAGACTGCCTAGGACTGAATTTGGTTGTATAAGCTTTCGGGAGCACGTCACACTGCACGGCCACAAAGCCGCAAATCAAACACACATGCACCATTTTTCTTCACAATTCTTTCCATTACAAAAGAAATGGTCTAGGATGGCCTACATTTCACAGTGTGATCCCAGCTTAATTTTCATAGTTGATAAAGACCTTCATAGGTTCAGGAAGGCTGAACACTTATGCAAAAAAAAGAAAAAATAATCTGCTTTTATTAATGGTCTTTACCATTATGGGTGACAGGTCATGCCCTATTTGCAATGTTTGCTAAATGTGATGAAAAATTAAAAAAACATTCATTTTAATTTGCTACAATTACCATGAATACAAAACACAACTTTTATCCACAAGCTGTATCTTTTTTTGTGTGTGTCTGTTTTAGCATTTTTATCATTTGGTATATTTTATGTATCAAACATATACAATTAACTGTCAATATATCTGTATGTGACCTCTGCATGATCTTGATATTCCAAATTATCACAGATAAAACTAACTGTATGGTATCTCAACCTGGTTTACCTATAATCAAGAAGCTTATCACACTTTGATATGGCCCCATTTTGTTGCAATAAAGTCTCCTCCCTCAGAGGTGGAGGTCTTGGCCTAATAAAAGACTGATTGTTTTGTCCACAGATGGAGAAGAAAGCCTTACTTACTTCTGAACAGCAGAGTACAGTCTTTCTTTCCAACAAGGATGATGTTTTCAGGATTCCTGCTCTCTTCTTTGACCAAGAAAAAAAGGTTCTGCTGGCCTTTGCAGAGAAGAGGAGAACTTCAAATGATGCCAGCGCAGAGATGCTGGTCATGAAAACAGGAACTGTGATCAAAGACGAAACCACTCATGAAATAAGTGTTAAGGTAATCATCCAAACCTACTGTTTTCCTGATATGTCATTGATCTCAGTTTGGCTTAAGCTTGGAATGATATTCCTTTGCAGTGGTCAGTGTCCAGAAACGTGGTGGAGAAGGTCCATCTTGGTGGACATCGGCCAATGAATCCATGCCCTGTCTACGAAAAGATGACCAAAACACTCTTTCTCTTTTTCATCTGTGTTGAAGGTGATGTTTCAGAACCATGGCAGAGGTTCTGGGGCATTAACAAGGCCCGTCTTTGCTACATCACAACTAAAGATGCTGGTGAGACCTGGAGCTCAGTCACTGACTTGACAGTAAACTTTCCACAGATTAAAAAGTGGGCAACCTTTGCTGTTGGTCCGGGCCACGGCCTTCAAACACAAATTGGTAGATTGATTGTTCCAGCCTATGCTTATGTTTCTCCATTCTCCTCATGCTTCTGCATATCGTGTTTTTTTGCCGCTCCACGTGCATTCTGCATTTACAGCGATGATCATGGTGTCACTTGGCAAATCGGCAACATGCTTGATGACAAATCAGTCGAATGTGAAATGGCTGAGGTTTTGGATGACAAAGGCACTACGTACATTTATTGCAATGCCCGCAATGAGGGAGGTTATCGAGTGGAGGCAGTAAGTGACAACAGGGGAGAGGATTTCATTACCCTCCCAACTGCTAACAAGCTTGTGGAAACTGGTCGAGGCTGTCAGGGGAGTGTGGTCTCGTTTCCAGCTCAACTTGGGGTGGCTGGTTCAAATCAGGAGCCTCAGTGGCTGCTTTACTCCCATCCAACCAGTCAGTCCAAAAGAGTGGATTTGGGGGTGTATCTGAACAAATCCCCACTGGATCCAAATGCATGGAGCCACCCCTGGATCCTTAATGAGGGTCCTAGTGGTTACTCAGACCTTGCTTACCTTGATGATGGGTGGTTTGCATGCTTGATGGAGTGTGGAGAGGTGTCTGAAATTGAACAGATAGGATGCAATGTCTTTAGCTACAATCAAGTGAAAAAAATGATTAATAATTAACATTTTGATACTTAGGCCATGTCCACACATAGCCGGGGGTTTTTTTTAAACGAAGATTTTCTGCTCCTTGAAAAAAAATTCTCCATCCACACGTAACCGGATAAATGCGTTTTTCATTACATTCATAGACGTGGCAAACCTGTAGGGCGCAGTAGTTCTCCCCAGTCCTATCCGCCAAAAGAAACTTTATATCCTCTATCTTCAGCACGCAGCAGTCATACAGCTTCTAAAAGCAAACAATCAAGACGTGCTTTAACAATGGATGATAGCAACACAGCGCTGAGGAAATAAATGCTGTTTTCGAGAGTAAACACAGGTCGTACATGTGGTGTTGGAGAATTTTTTGTTGCGGATAGTGGCGTTACGGCTCTTAAAACTCCGTTTTCAACCGTCCACACGCAGATACTGAAAACGGAGAAAACGCAAATCTCTACGTTGGCCGGAGTTTTTAAAGAGCTTTGTTTTTGGTGCCGAAAACCTCCGGCTACGTGTGGATAACAGGCCGAACCGTGGAAAAATATCTCTGTTTTGTGAGATACCCGGCTACGTGTGGACAGGGCCTTAGAAACAGACTTTGCAGAGTTTACAAGAAGAAACATAAAGGCATTTTAGTGATCTCAATACATTTTAAGGTATGTGTTGATTCCTCTTCTCTTGGTAACTGAGTAAAAAATAATTATTTTTCACTTTGAGTGCATGTTCAACCACATGGAAACTATTCCTGATATTAACTTTACAGAATTTCACTTAAAAAAAATGAGGTAACTCTGAGCTATTTGACATCTATTATCAGCCATGTCAAACAGTAGGGGGCTTAGGTGTAAAAGAAAACTCAATTTTCTTAGGGTTTGTAATGCTAAGGTAAAGTATTTTTTATATCTATGTATTAAACTTCTATGATAAAACTTTAATGTAAAACAAATTATTTCCAAGCATGTTGTGAAATTCTTCAAGCATTTAAAATGTCACAAATTATGAATAACGTGAATAAACAAGTTCAAATCTTTTTTCTGTCTGGAAACGTATATACCAATAGTGCCTATAAATAATTTAAAAGTACAATTTCAAGTCACACAGAGTTCAAGACATACACTTTTTACAAGAACCTGAATCTCAAGGTCTGTTTTAAATCATAAGAATCTGCTTTAAGTAAGCACAGACTTCAGCAGAAATACTCTCTATTGCAAAGGTACGAGAAGTTTATAAAAGTTTGTAAAATAATAAAAAGCATTATCCATAGCATTACATAGGAGAAGTAAAATTGCAGGTTCTTGGATTTTAGTAAATTCTTAGTAAAATCCTTGAAACAGTAAGTCCGGATGTTTTTTTTTTTTATCCTTGCCACGTATTCATCATATATTTGTAGAAAGTATTCTGTTGTTTTAATGGGTTCTCTCAAGTTCCTCAAGCAAATAATGACTGCTAAGTTAATTGATATCTCCAAACTATCCTTAGGTGTGTCATGGTTTGGATTTTGAGAGGACCCAAAATGCAGTGGAAAACTACACTTTAAAATCTGATTAGTTAACCTTACCTAAAAAAAAACATTCAAACCAATTGCACAGAAAATAATGAGAACAAGGGACTTTGTAATTATGTGTTGGAACCACTAATGTATTGAAAGTAAAATGAACTTACATGAAAATTATTATCAAAATATGACAAACCAGTGCAACATACTTAAACTCAAGAATTACAATTTTTCAAAAAAATAATTTATTACTTAGCTGTACCTTTAATTTTTGATTCCCGTGTGATTAAGATTGTTCATTTCACATTTAAAAATATTTTACTCACTGCTGTGACAGAAAATCTTATTATGCTGGGACATTAGAAAGGTTTAATTCTCTTATGCTGCATTCAGACCAAGCCCATGCGTCAGCGTCAGTTGCGGCAAGATTACATGTAAAGTCTATGGTGGATTACGTCAGAGGTCCGTCAAGGGCTCTGGGTTGCGTTGAGTACGTTGGCTCCGTCAACGACGCTTGCGTTTCATACGGCAACGTACCAACGCATGCGTCACAGAAGTTCAGCAAGCTGAACTTTTGACGGATCCAACAGAGTTAACGCAGTGCGGCAACCAATCAGAGTGTCTCACCGTAAGTATGTCACTGTACACGTATCTTGAACGAAGCGCAGGTCCACTGAAAACATTTTCAACACACGCAGATTTAAAAAATCCTAAATAACACTTACCGAAGACAGATGGACAGGCGCTCCTAAAGATGAACAGAGAACCTGTCGTTGGGGTCCTGGTAGGAGATTTAAGCTCGGATGCGGCCTAGGACGTCGTAACATTAGGTGCGGGGGTGACTGAAGTAGCACTGAAAGCGAACCTCATCCATAAACAGCTCCTGGAGCAAATGGTTAAACTCCCCGAACTCAGAACGCATCTGAATAGTGGGTGCTGATGCACCCGATGTCAACATTGTCTACCTTAATTTAGCTAATATAGCCAAGTCACTCTCTCGTTACAATCCACCATAGTTCAGAACGTACGGCAACAGAGGAAGCCCCGCCCATGCATTGTTTTTTCCTCAGAAGCAGGCTATGGAAGCCAAAAAGTACATACGTCAAACTTCATCCGTTGAATGCGTTTCCTGACGCAGACCAACTGTGCGGTGTGAATGCAGCTTTACTCAGCTCTTAGCCAGCTGTTCTTATTCTAAGGTACAAACAAGAACCAATTGTATGTAAACATATCATCTTGACTCATGACAACTCTTGTTATCTGGTGTTACACTTATGACAGATCATGTGAATGTGAAAGGCCCCATTTCTAAGAACCGATGCTGCAAGAAAAAAAAGAGTTAGGTAAAACCTAAGTTGGTCAGTGTTAGAGTTAGTGGTTTTTAAACACAAGAAATTACATTTTATCAGGATTGAAGCAGTAGTGGACACAATTATAGGCATTCTCGAAAGGATTTAACATAGAGGGACAGGTAGAAAATTGAAGATCAACTCAAGCCTACACAAAGACACTGAACACTGGGTATAAATAGAGGGATCACAGGTGAAACACTTAAGGGTAATGATGAGGACGCTTTGCAATCCAAGATGGCTTGAGCAGAGGAATTGTGGGAGTTCTATGTCAGGACCGGTGATCAGTAGGCTAGTGAGGCTTAACATGGAAGCAGAGGAGCAGGGATGATAAATGCTCATTTGATTAAAAAAAAAAAAACATTAAAACCTCTCAGAGGATTAAACATTGTACTGCTGCATGGCAGTGTAGCACTCAAACTGAAACACAGGTGTAGTAATACTCACTCAATAGAATTCATGAACTGTCTGCCCTTGATCCCAGTCTTCTGTCCCCTCCCGCACCAAATCAATTTGGTAGCAAGATCAGGGGGAAACAATTTCTGGCATACGCGCCACACTTTTTAAAACAGTTTTTCCCCCAGTTACGGCCAGTTCTGCAATCTGAGGAAAATAAGAGAACAAATCAAGTGTTACCAAACAATATAAAGTCATGTCTTTCACATATGCCTGTGTTAATCTGGAACACATTACTTTGACAATCTTAACTGGATTTTTGCCGCCCAGGAGAAACAATAAACTGCAGTCATTTGCTGCAGTTGAAAATATTTCAGCTTGTTAAAAAAAATGTGCATCTGATACAGTTTGTTTGTTTGACCAGTACTAATAAAAAAATGATGTTCCAAAAAAAGATTATTTTTTACATTTTATAACTAACGATTGTAGTGGGAACACATCCTGAGTGACATAACACTGGTTGCCTTGGCAACGCATCACAACAGCAGATAGCCCACTCAGCCGTTTCTTTAGAAAAACGTACGATTTTAACGGTTAAAAACATTAACGTAATAATAATTGACTTAATATTTATTTATTTCGTAAGTGACCATGGTATCATCAGCGGGATAATGCAGAGAAATTAGAAATTAATTAATCAGAAATGAATGGAAGACGCGGAGGAATGACGTCCAACACAAAGCAAACCGTTTTAGTGGCCGTTCTAGTGTTAAGGAGGTTGAGTTTTAGTCTCCTTTCTATGATGCTAGAAACCACATTGACTTCGTATAAGATACATGACGAAACAATCTCTGGCTGTTGCTGAAACTGACCATTCAGATGCATTCGCTATCCGTTGACGAAGACGGATAGTTAAAAATTGGACCTCTACTTCGTGCGTTGTTGCATAGGTGACAGACAGCCCTTGGGTTGACGAATAATGGCCTTACGTCAATCCATCTCCATCAAAAAAAAAAAGAAGCATAAACTAGGCTTCAGGTTGAAGAGGTGCAGCAGAACCCCACAGAGCCGCTCTGCACAGGCAGTCACGACTCTGGGGCTGACACCATCTCGACCTGATTCAGTTTCTCCACCTTCCTCTTCACCTGACTTTTAGAGACAGACAAGTGGGACGGGGATGCAAAGGGGGTGGCAGCATCTCCTGACTTGGTTGGGGACAAACTTGTGGAAGCAGAAGAGTCCATGACTAATGTTGAAGATAAAACATCCGAGATCTGACAGGAAAGCTGCGGGTAAGAGGAGGGATGCTTTGCTGGGGACAGATGAGGAAGATACTGAGCTTGTTCCTGAACTGAACCTGTTGAATAAAGTCCAGTTCATTGGTTCTTTCCAGACTTCCATCTATCCAATTCTTCTTGTGAACTAAATTCAAAAAAATATTGTCTGATGATCATGTTTACATATTGAATTATCTTATTTGGAGGTTTCTTCCTGTAAAAACTATTAGACATTTCACTGGGGTTTTTACAGTAGTATACTGTATTTCAATTTGACCGTAAAGTTAAAATACGGTACCAGCTTTGTTACTGTATTTCAACTAACAATTACAGTACAGTGTTGTATCAATCTTTTTTTTTTTAATACTTTTTAGTATTACAAATGATGGATATTTTCTTAATTTTTAATTAGTAGTTTTATAGTTATAGTTTTTATAATTTTATTCAGATATCTGCTGATGGAGGAAGTGAATAAAAATACTGCTGAACGGCTCAGACTGGCTCCAAAATTCTCAGGATCAGTAAAAAAACATAAAATTTGCTAAAAATAATGTCCAGTGAAAAATCTGAATTGTCCTTTAAAGAGCAACTCAACTACCCTAACAGTCTTACACCTAGTTTGTACTTCTCCATCTTTGTAAGTGGAGAGATTGTGTGCAGTGAAAAACGTCCAAAGCAGTGCAAAACTGCAGCCATCAAGGACTGAGTGAATAACTTTTTTGATTGTATCTGATGGGTGATGAAGCTGGCCAGGACATATTCCCCTCTTCTGATGCCCCAGTAACCTGAAAAGAATAAGGAACAATGATATATAAATATATGTTCAGTATATAACACTTTTTAAAATTTTCATCCCCTAGTTTTTGTCCCATTATTTATTACCCAGTGTTCCTACCTAAGTGCAGTCCTGGGTATTGCTCTCCGTCTGCCAACTGCATGAGGGCCTTGCAGGTGAGCCCAAGCCTCCTTCTTGCCTGAGGAGTGAGCAGGCCATTCTTTTCACCTATAGGGGCAGGGTTTCCCCAGCTGGACATAGCATGTGGAAGGATCACTTTAATCAAGCCAGATCCTCCCCAACCCCTCAGACGCCCCAGTCAGCCAGGAGGGGTCAGTGTACAGCCCAGGACGGATGCATGTTTTTTTGAGAGTAGCTCACGTTTGCTACTCAAGGGAACACGGGGAGAACATTCAAACTCCACACAGAAAGGCCCTTTCGCCAACCCTACCCAGGGTGTGGGTGCCAAAGATATGGAGGAACAAACACACCCTCAGCACCCACAGCGTCCCCGGCGGAAATCAAACCCAGGACCTTCGAGCTGTGAAGTGAGCTGCGCTACTAATATAACATTTTTAAGTAAATGTCTTGATCAGCTTTGCCATGTTGTGTATTGGATAAAATTGAAACATATAAACTTCCAGATAGGGCCCGACCAATATGGATTTTTGGGGTCCGATACGATACCGATATAAAACGATAGCAAAGGCTGATAGATGATATAATGGCAACAAAATTCAACAAAAAAAAGTAATTTAAGCTTAAACCCTGCCTTCTCTGCCCATTTTGATGCTCACAAATGTCTCCCTGGTCTATTCTGCACATTCTGTACATATTTTTAATTATTCAGACATCTTTAAGTATCCTGCTCTGTAGCACATTACAACCTGGTTATAGCGCTTTATCTGTATTTTTTTTATCTAAATAACGATACAGTTCTCTGTTTTTGTAACTATGTCCATAATGTATTTTTTTTCTGGACTCATAAATTGTGTTTTGTTCTTGGCTTTTCTGCTGTTACAACTGAATTTCTCCTTGTTCTATTCTACACACCAAATAACAGTCTCATTAACTCACTGGATTCCAAATAATGTAAATAAGATTTATTTAGCAATGATTTTCAAAAACAACACAGAACACACAACATTTCTTGAATGCACCAAGTGTGCATGCAGCTTATAATGCAGACAAACTTCTGCAAACATGAATAAGAACAAGATGGCTCTCTAACCTGAAGGGAATATCAGCAACAAATGTTCACAGAAAGTAACAAACGGTGGTCAGAAATGTCACCAGATTTGTCACTAGGCAATTTTTAGGAAAAAAATTGCACCATCGAAACAGTGCATAACCAGCATTGTTGCTGCGTTTGTCTAACTGCAGTTAAATCCCGACCAGTGAGCGCATAGATACGACAGCAGCGCTGAGAGTATTTATTTATATCCCCATCATGAGCCGGTGGCAGTAATTAATTAGACAGTGGCGGTCATCGCTGAGCTTCCCATGTATGAAAAACCCTGTTAAATTAAAAGTAAACAGCACACAGCACCCAACTTCTAAGTATTCTCATTTAAGAACTGGGCTCTGCACTCTTTGTTACATTGTAGCGCTCTTCCAGTAGATTTAGTGGCAGAAACAATAGTGGCAGTAAAGCCACTTTTGTTTGTGGTCTTATATCGTCCACCAGGACCTTATTCTCAATTTTTAGATCAGATTTCAGATTTTCTATCTGACTTAGTTTTAAACACTGATAAAGTCATTATAGTCGGAGACTTCAATATTCATGTTGATAATGAAAGTGATAGTCTAAATACAGCTTTTAACACTATCCTAGACTCAATAGGCTTTACTCAAAATGTGCAGGGACCAACACATTCTTGTCACCACACTTTAGATCTTGTGCTGACTTATGGCATTGACTGTGAAGAAATAACAGTCTTTCCACATAACCCTATCCTGTCTGATCATTTCCTTATCACTTTTAAACTTACTCTAATGGATCATATCAAACCTGAAAGAAAACTTCATTATACCAGAACGTTATCAGACAACGCTGTAGCAAATTTTAAAGAAGCTCTTCCAACTTTAATTTCCTCAGTTTATAAATGCAGAACAGAAAACAGTGATTTAACTCGTGACCCCTCACAACTTGACATTTTAGTTCATAGCGTTAATTCCTCCCTGCGTCGGGCAATAGACAAAGTTGCCCCCTTGAAAAGGAAGGTGGCTAGCCATAGAAGATTAACTCCCTGGTTTAATTTAGAGCTACGTACCCTAAAGCAGAATGTTAGAAAACTAGAGAGAAAATGGCGCTCCACGCATTTACATGATTCCTTTTTAATATGGAAAAATAGTTTATTGCTATATAAAAAGAGCCTTCACACAGCTAGAACAGCATATTATTCATCTTTAATCGAGGAGAATAAAAATAATCCTAGGTTTCTTTTTAATACAGTTGCCAAACTCACACAGGATCATAGCTCTATCGAGCCAACCATTCCCCAAGCTCTAAGCAGTGACGACTTCATGCAATTCTTTATAAATAAAATAGACTCCATAAAGAATAAGATAATTGGGAACCTTCCCAATATGCTTGCTTCCTCCTTAGTTAATGAGGCAGCCTCAAAAATGGTGGAACCTAATATATGCTTAAACTGCTTTAATGCAGCCGAACTTTGTGATGTACTAAAATTATTAGCTTCATCTAAACCTTCAACTTGCGTTTTAGACCCAATCCCAACTAAACTCTTAAAAGAAGTTTTCCCTCTGATCGCTGCTCCAATTTTAAATATAATGAATCTATCCTTAGTCAATGGATATGTACCACAGGAGTTTAAGATTGCTGTAATTAAACCTCTACTTAAGAAACCCTCTCTTGATCAAAACGACTTAATTAACTATAGACCGATATCTAATCTTCCCTTCTTATCTAAAATTCTTGAGAAAATAGTTGCACACCAGATATGTGAGCATTTAAACAATAATGAGCTGTTTGAGAAGTTTCAGTCAGGCTTTAGAGCTCATCACAGCACTGAAACAGCTCTGGTGAAGGTTACTAATGATATTCTCATAGCCTCAGACAATGGACTGGTGACCATTCTGGTCCTGTTAGATCTCAGTGCTGCCTTTGACACTGTTGATCACAATATTCTCATAGAAAGGCTTCAAAGTGTCGGTATAATAGGAACAGCACTAGGTTGGTTTAAATCTTATTTGTCTAACAGATTTCAGTTTGTTCAGGTAAACAATAGATCTTCCTCAACCTCAATAGTTACTTGCGGAGTACCACAGGGTTCAGTGCTTGGGCCGATTCTCTTTACTATATATATGCTTCCTATTGGTAAAATAATTAGGCAGCATGGGATAAAATTCCATAGTTACGCAGATGATACACAGCTATATCTATCCATAAATCCTGATGAATCCAATCAGTTAGGTAGACTACAGGCATGTCTGGAAGACATAAAAACTTGGATGACTCTAAACTTCTTGCTTCTAAATTCTGATAAAACAGAAGTTGTCGTCTTTGGACCAGAAGCTCTGAAAAAGAAACTACTTAGTCAGCCCCTTCACCTGGACGGCATTAAATTAGCCTCCAGTAATAAAGCAAAAAACCTCGGTGTCATTTTTGACCAAGATATGTCATTTAGAACTTACATTAAAGAAGTCTGTAGGATTTCCTTTTTTCACCTTAGGAATATTGCAAAAATTAGAACCATCCTGTCCAGGAATGATGCTGAAAAACTAGTCCATGCCTTTGTTACTTCAAGGCTGGATTACTGTAACTGTCTATTATCAGGTAGTCCACAGAAAACAATTAAAAGTCTTCAGTTAGTTCAAAATGCTGCTGCTAGGATTCTGATGAATATTAAAAGAAGAGATCACATTTCCCCTGTTTTAGCTTCTCTTCACTGGCTCCCAGTAAAATCTAGAATAGAATTCAAGATCCTCCTTCTGACATATAAAGCCCTTAATAATCTAGCTCCATCATACATAAGAGACCTGATTGTTCCATATGTTCCTAACAGAGACCTTCGCTCTCAGACTGCAGGTTTACTGGTAGTTCCTAGGATTTCTAAAAGTAGAATGGGTGGCAGATCTTTCAGCTATCAGGCTCCCCTCCTATGGAACCGGCTCCCAGGGTTGGTTCGTGAAGCAGACAATTTGTCTATCTTTAAAACTAGGCTAAAAACTTTCCTCTTTGACAAAGCTTACAGTTAGAGATATGTTTATAGGTAGTTAGAGTCAGGTCAGACAGGTAGATAGGAAGAGACAGGTTAATGTTAGTAGTCAGGCAGAGTGTCAAAAGTTAGGAAGAGATAGGAAGAGGTAGAGTAGCTAGGTAGAGATAGATTAATGTAAGCCAGGTAAAGATCCGGAGCCGGTCGCGGCTTACCGCCGCGGAAGAAATGCGCCCCACGGGGGCCAGCCAGCGCCGGAGAGAGGTCCCTCAAGGGGATCCTCCCGCACAGTGCGGCCGCCCATTACCTGCCGGGTTGAATCCCCCGGGCAGACTGTGCGGACCCCACCCGTTTATCTCTTAAACGTTTCTCGCCCTCTTCAACTCTGTCCTCTCAGTTCTGTCTATTTTTCCTTAAGATAGTTTTCGACTATCGGTCTCGTGCCGGTATTTAGCCTTAGATGGAGTTTACCACCCACTTTGGGCTGCATTCTCAAACAACCCGACTCCGAGAAGACCCCGGCATGACGGGGGCCGTTACCGGCCCTACACCGTCCACGGGTCAGGAGGACTCAGACAGAGTGTTGGTAGCCAGGTCTCCTAGTAGCTAGGAGACAGGTTAATGTTAGTAGCTATGCTGCTTTAGGCTAGGCTGTTGGAGGACATTATTAGGGTCTGTTCCTACTTTCTCTCCTACTTCTCCCCAACTGCATGATGTGCTGTCAATTCAAGCACTAACCTGTTTTCTATTATAGTAGGTGCTCCGGATTAGCCCTGCTTGACGACCCTGACTAAGATGGCATTGCAGTGACGGAAAATTCTCCACGTCCTGCAACAAACTTGCTGCATCAGTTCTGTTGCTCTTTCTGTGTCTCTGTTATGTATTCTCCAAGCCACAGACGGTCGCGGCAGATAACCGCTGTGCTGAGCCTGGTTCTGCCGGAGGTTTCTTCCTGTTAAAAGGGAGTTTTTCCTTCCCACTGTCGCTGCATGCTTGCTCAGTATGAGGGATTGCTGAGAATTCCACGACGCAATCTTCTGTGGTTCTGTAATTTCAACACTAAACATTGTATTGTAATAACTCTTTTGTAAAGTGCCTTGAGATGACATCTGTTGTGAAATGGCGCTATATAAATAAACTGAATTGAATTGAATTGAATAGATTTAAAATGGTGACAAAGTTGGTATTGAGGATTTACTGCGGTCACACATACTTCATGAAACCAACAAGGATACTTTTAATGTTTGTAATAGTCCGCGGAGTCGTTAAAGTCTGCACTCTTTATGCTGCGGCTACGGCATTATTTTAAGGCAAAGAAGCATTCGATACATTATTTAATCTAACGCATCAGTTAAGATATGAACTTAAGGAGTTTATAGGGCGACTGTGGCTCAGTGGTAGAGTAGTTGGCTTGCAATCGGAGGGTCATAGGTTCAATTTCAGCTTCCTCCAGTCGCATGTCGATGTGCCCCTTGGCAAGGCACTTAACCCCAAAAATTCTTCATCGTCCTACCGAGCCAGGTTGGCTATCGGTGTGTGAATGGGTGAATGTGGCTTCAATGTAAAGTGCTTTGAGTGGTCAGTCGGACTAAAAAAGTGCTATATATGTTCAGTCCATTTATTTGTACAAATCTAAGTTTTAGCAAGGAAATAGGCAGGTTAAATCTTTTACACATTAAGCTTATGAAGGGAGAGAGGGAAACACATTTTTGTCATTGCTTGTTTTACAGTTCACCTCTGACAACAAATAGGGCCTATGCTCAAGACTTTGTTTTTACTCAACTCTGCCACTTTTTTCTTTACAAAAACGTAATGTAACAGTCTGGTCAGCTGTGTGAGTTAAGCTCCACTCCTAACTGAGACGTGAAATTATGAATCTGGCGCCATCTGATGGATAAGTAGCTAGACTGCATTTTTTGCCGTCCCCCTAAAAAAAAAACAACAATTAATTATCTGCATTTTTTCTACCGATAGCCAATATCATCAATTCAATTCAGTTTATTTATATAGCGCCATTTCACAACAAATGTCATCTCAAGGCACTTTAAAAGAAAAGTTATAACAATACAATGTTTAATTTAGGAATTAGAGAACCACAGAAGATTGCGTGGGGACTTCTCAGCAATCCCTCACACTGAGCACGAATGAAGCGACAGTGGAGAGGAAAAACTCCTTTTAACAGGAAGAAACCTCCAGCAAACCAGGCTCAGCATAAGCGGTCATCTGCCGAGACATTCTTGGTTTGGAGAAGGCAGCGGAGACACAGAAAGAGCAACAGAACTGATGCAGAAGCAGAAGTTAGTAGCAGGACATGGAGAACGTTCCTCCACTGGAATGCCATCTTAGTCAGGATCGTCAAGCAGGGCGGATCAGGAGCACCTACTTTAGGAAGAGACTAAGAGAAAACAGGTTAGCGCTTGAATTGACAGCTCGTCATGCAGTTGGGGAGAAGTAGGAGAGAAAGTAGGAACAGACCCTAATAATGTCCTCCAACAGCCTAGCCTAAAGCAGCATAGCTACTAACATTAACCTGTCTCCTAGCTACTAGGAGACCTAGCTACTAACACTTTCTACTTGGCTTACATTAATCAATCTCTATCTAGCTACTCTACCTCTTCCTATCTCTTCCTAGCTTTTTGACACTCTACCTGACTACTAACATTAACCTTCTCTTCCTAGCTACCTGTCTAACCTGTCTCTAACTGGTCAAAGAGGAAGGTTTTAAGCCTAGTTTTAAAGATAGACAAGTTGTCTGCTTCACGAACCGAGCTAGTTCCTTAGGAAGGGAGCCTGGTAACTGAAAGATCTGCCACCCATTATACTTTTAGAATGACCCCCACATCTGCCGATAATATCGGCCGGCCGATATATCAGTCGGGCCCTATTTCCAGATACAAGATTGGTAAATTCACAACAGTAAACATCTTCGCTAATCTTTTGATGGCTCTGAAATCAGAAATAATTGCTCATACAAAAGCATATGACCAGTGACATTCCTGCATTTCATTGCCTCAGATTTTAGGAAAAATTATCACTATAAAATCTCCTAGGTAGTAATAAAACGCTACATGATTTAACTCAATCATTCTCCTTGGCGTAAGCAATAGGTTGCAGGTTTTAGTTATTCTGATGCTTAGACTTGGTTTTGTAAATTAACCTCAAAGTTAATAATTTATCAAGTTGCTAACCCACCCACAAGAAAAGCGAGGTGAACGTTTTGCTAACCTGCCAACATTCCTCCAAAAATAGGAATAAATTTGAAGACTTGAAGCATAGTCTTGCAGTAAGACAGGTGGCGCTGCTGACCTGTGCACAAACCTGAGAGGTATGGCCATGGGCGCCGTAAAGGGGTGGAAGGTTAGGACGATTCTAAGGGCCCAGGCTGATGAAGGGCCCAGAAGAGCAGACCCTTGTTTTCTTTTCTCATTTCTTTTCTCTTTTTTATACATACGTTAAATGTGCTAGGGCCCCTCAAACACTTAATGTGTATTTTGTCCGTTTTGACCATAGATTTAATATTTTAACAAACAAATAATGTATTTACTGTTTAAGTCACACCCCCCTCACAATGGTTCATTCCACCTGCGCTGTCCGAGCTACACTCGCTAGCGTAACGTCTCTTGCTTATTGCATTTGTTATGATGCAGTGCAGATAGTGACACACGCAGGCATGTCACATCAAAAGTCAGGGCATCAAAAACGGAAAGAAAAGAAGGAAAGAGAAGACCGAGAACGCCGAAGTCGACAGTATGTCACACAGTTTTTCAAAAAGAAAGGTAGCTTGCCCTATTCCTGTATTCCAAAACTTTCACTTACTTATTTTTGTTGCTACATGACCTGCTTTTATCTAGCTAGCTTAGTAAAATAATTACTGAATTATGATTTACATCCAACAATAATAACATCTCTGCTGTCTCCGGGTTATCATGTCTCGTAGACACAGATTCAGCGGCCGCTGCACACCCACGTCTTCCTTCCCCCGCGGCCCCCGTCCCCGTCTCAGCCAAACAAGGTGAGCCTGAGCGCAAAACTTCACGAAGATTGAAAGCTCTAAGCACGTCTTATCTACTGTGTTCTCCACATGATGATAACTTTACTAAACAAAAAGTAATCTACACGCTTCAAAAATTACAAAATCAGTTTGCCGTGTGTTCTGTGAAGTGACAGTGCTGCTGCTACGATCGATGCTGTCAAACTTGACGTTCTTAATATGAATAAAATGCCCCTTGAAAAAATAATATAAAGTGGAATAAAAATGTGTCTGTGGTAACCATTGGCTATAATTAGTTTACAGAATAGATATTTAATATTTTATATTAAGAAAACTATACAAAAAAAATACAGTTTTGGATTGTCTAATTTTTTTCTTGTGTTGTATAGTTATCTATTTCATATTATTCAACAATGCAGGTGGCGAGAGAGCATTCAGTAAGCTCAAACTGATTAAAAATTATCTTAGGTCTGCTATGTTGCAGGACAGACTTTCTCACCTTGCCATACTGTCCATTGAAAGCAAACTGGCAAGAAAGCTGAACTTTGATGATTTGATACATGATTTTGCCAGCAGAAAGGCACGCCGCTGGGCCATTATAAAGTGATGTTGAACATAACTTGTTATACCTGGATAACAAACAGTTTATGTCTGGTTCAGTACTTGTTTAGTCCTGGACTGGTTTAGGCCTGGCATTACTCCTGGTGTGTCTTGATTTTGAGCCCTTTTGGCCTAGTTTTAGTCTTGGACTGATTTAATTATGGGTTAGTTGTAGCTGATGTTTCCTGATTGAGCAGTTGGACCCAGTTAAAGCTTGTTCACGTAAAGTATATGTCAATATGTGTACATTATGTTCTGTTGTGTTTGCAATTGCAATTGAGATAATAAATATTCTCCTTTTATGTAAACAAGTACATATTTCCATAGCTTTTTCTTGTTTTTGTAGGCTTTTACTCATCAGACATTTTAACTATGCAATGTGCTAAGTATCTTTTTTAAAGTATACAGGGCATGTTTATTGGGTTACATTTTATCTATAAAAAATGTAGGGGGCCCAGAAATTTTTGTTTCCATAGGGCCCAGAATTTCTGGCGGCACCCCTGGGTATGGCTATTTGTTAGCATTGTTGTTTTGCTTTCAGCAATTGATTTAACAAACTGTTGTTTTTCAGATCAGCTGAGATGGCGTTAGAACCCATGTTTAAACGTCGTTAGTTGTTACTATTATAAGTTGAACTATTTTGAGTTAACTAATCTTCAACAACCAACTGTTTCGGGTTCTCTTAAATTGAAGCGAAGATTTTCAGCGCTATAACGAGCCTATTTCCCCTCCGCCCTATATAAAAATCAGAGTAATTCAGCTTCAGCTTACTTAGAGACGATATGCATAAATACCTCTGAATCTTTCAGCAATCTTGTCTTACAATCCCCTCTGCTTTTATATATATATATATATATATATATATATATATATATATATATATTTATATATATATATATATATATTATATATTATAGGGAAAACTCTCTGTTCTGATTACTAGAGTTCGCAAAGGTGCTTTCAGCCCCGGACGCTTACTCAACCTCATCTTATAACTTTAAGCAATACATATATTTATATTTATATATGCAGATTCAGTAGATAGAGTTAAACAGTCCATGATAGCAGAGAGACCCCCTCCCCCTTTTCTCTTCTTCCTCCTCTCACCTTATGACGCTCTTCAGTTATGCAAATGAGGTGAGCTCAGCGTGACTTCAGACTAACACAAGCTGTTCTCTCACAGACACTCTAAGCAGTAAATGTTATCATTACACAAATACTCTTCTAGTAATGGGGGTATATTGTAGAACACACACTTTATAAGCACACATGATTATAAGAATATAAAACATTAATAAATGCAGTTTATAAGAAAACACATGAGACATAAAATAACTTTATTATCCCCCACCTGAGTGTCAATCATTAGCCCATTCTATATTCAGAAGTAGTTGGTATAAAATTCCCATCATTAAATTCTAGAGGGATTGCAAAACCCAGATGACAGGAGCTGTGAGCCTGGAACATCCAGGAGAGAAGTAGAGGCAAGAAACTATTGCTGGTCTAATTGGTTTATCTTCAGATGAGGTAGAAGAATGAAATAATATCTCTCTTGCTGAATGTATTAATCAGATCCAGAAGTTGATTAACTTTACTGAGAATCTCCCCAGAAATGCCCGGATTTCAGAGATTGTTTGCAAGTTAACGTTGTATTCGGTTAAATCAAACTAGAGAGTAAAAGGTTTCTCCAGTTATAGATTGACCACCAGATGACGCTGAAGAGAGGGCAGGCTGCAAAAGCAGAGCTCTCAAAAGCGAAGCTGAAACTTGAGCAAGCTGAACACAAAATCCAATTTCTAAAGGCACGTGAGGTCGATAAGTCTGCAGTCCAACGCGGTGAGAACTTTCACATCTTGCAGGTAAATTCTAATAACCCCCAGCAGCAACCTCAGAATCAAAATGAGACAGATTTGAATTGCAGTTTTGTTGTTTCCTATGCAGAACACAAAGCAGAACTATCATTCCCACAACTGATCAACATACCTCAAACATTCAGTCTTCCTTGGTTTCTCCCAAAGAAAGATTTGAAGGTGAGAACCTTTCCCGTGCCGTTTCATTCCCGAGAGGCGATCCATCTCTGGACTAGACTAAATGCACACCTCTCCCTGACTCTGTGTCGCCACCTTGTGGCTGAATGAGTCACCTACTTGACACATCATCAACACATAAAAAATCCAATCTTTGAAAAGCTCTATGTCAAATTATGAAAAAAAAGTTTACTCCTCAAAAGCTAACTCCAGGTTCTCAGCCAGTCATCGAACCGAACCAGAGTTCCAATCAGAATTGGCCAGGCCCACCTTATGTGACATGTACAAGTGAGCTTGAGGGATATATAGCTGTTTAACCCAGATCGCCCTGATTCAAACATCCATGATTATTTGGTGGAGGTAGAACCCTGCATTTATGACCTAGCTTTCCCCTCTTGTCAGGAAAAACTGAAGCTCTTCTGGAAATCCACCAGCAGAAGTGTTCACTTTTTCATCCAAATGCTTCCAACTGAGATACGTGACAGTTATCCAGCTCTTTGTCAAGCTTTAAGAGATAAAAATTTTGTCCACAGGGATCCAACTGCTGCTTTCTTGACACTTCCCAGGTTATGCATGAAATGTATGAACCTCCCAGAGAGTACTACTTCAGGTTAAGAGAAGCTTACTTTCAGCGACGTTATGTCCCAGAATCCGAAGATGACGACCTTAAATCTTTGTTTCTTGGTAACCTTCATGAGAAGTACAGCAGGATGTAGCCTTGCACTGTAGGACAGAGAACCTTAGCATGACAGAAATTCGTAGGTTCGCTCAGCTTGTTTGGGAGATGCGTGTCCACCCAGTCTTAAAGGGAGGAAGGAATAAAACCAGGGTTTTAAATATTCCGACGAAAAACACACATAAACGAAAGCATAAATCCTCCTCCTCGCTTCCACAGCCACTCTGGTTGCCAGGTATCCCCTGGCAACCAAAATGGAAGCCACCGAAGAGGCAGAAAGCTTTCGATAATGCAAGACAAAAAGGTTACATTGATAAAGGTTTTTGTTATTTAAAAGAGGTTTTAACCATGCAGGACTTAAATGTAATCTGTAAGTTTCTCGTCACAACTTTAATGGAGTCCCTGACCGACAGAAACAGTGAGCTGTTCCACACTGAAGTGAAAAGTGTCTAAACTACAATCAAGAGATGGTAACTAATATATAATGCCTCAATTCTGGTCATTCTTTTATTTTTCTCAGTTTGAATACTTAAGATTATTAAAGATTGAAAGCAAAAATGTGATGGTGTTAAGATTTTAGTTATATGTAAATAGATTTATTGTAGTTAGCTTAATGCCCTGCCCAAACATGTTTGCCTGTCTAAACAGAAACTTTGAACCCACAGGATGCACAGACTTTTGACTCCAGGAATATGGTTGTATACGGACTGTTGTGCTCCATTTCCACTATGGCCAGTACGGTACAGTATGGAACGGGTGATTACGGTCTGGAACGGGTAGGTTGTGTTTCCATTACCATCATAAAAGAACTGTGGTGGGCGAGGACGTGGTTCAATTTCTCCAGCTAGCTCTTTACCTGACTTTTAGAGACAGACAGGTGTGAGAGTGAGGTAAAGGGGGAAGCAGCATCTCATGACTTGGCTGAGGACGAAGTTGTAGAAGTATGTGTGACAGGACAGGTGTGGGTCAGAGGAGAGTGGGATGTATCTTTGGCTGGGGACAGGAGAGGAGCTTCCTAGATGCATGAAGGAGCAATTCCTCAGGTCCTTCCTCCCTGCACCTGTCAGACTCTACGATAAAAACAGCTCCCAACTGACATAGTTGTCTACACCAGCGCTGTATTTTGCATTAATATTCAAACAAACAATTACTACTGCTATAACTTGCTCATTTTATTCCCACTCTATATATACTAACTGACTGGAAGTTGCACGTGTTTATTTTTTTTTAATTACACAGTTCAGTGCAAAATCATTACTTTTTAAAAATATTCTGTTGTAAATATTTTTTTCTATTCAGTAAAAAATGTTGAGTGTGTTTCAAAACATTTTTATGATTTGTTCTTTGTTGGCTGCTGTTATGACCGAATTTCCCCACGTTGGACTATTTAAGGATTATTCTATTCTAACCTAATCTGTTGAAGAATATGTTCAGTTCATTGACTCTGTCCAGACTTCCATCTATCCAATCTGCCACGATAAAACACAGACTGGCATTCCTGCAGCAGTGCACGGCAGATTCGTCAGCGTTTTATTATTGTTTTATTGTTACCCAACAAACCGGCCTGGAAGAGAATCAAGAAGCACTTCCGAAGCATTTATAAATCCACAAGGAATATAAATATGGTAAAATCATGGCGTTTGTGGCAGATTAAAACTTATTACAAGCAGCATTTGTACTGCTCAAGAGCACTTCCGTTCTATGGATTTACACTGATCAACAGTGGATGTAAACGCTGCTGAGTGGCTCCAACTGGCTAAGAACGTCTCAGGGTGAGTAAAAAAAACATAAAAATTGTTTGTGTTCTCACTAGAACTGGGAAGGTAGAACACATCACCCCAGTTCTAAAATCCTTACATTGATCCTTACTCTATCTGCTCAGAGAATATATTTTAAAGTGCTTTTATTAGTCTATAATTCATTGAATGGGTTAACACCAGAGTACATTACAGATCTGCTATTACCGTACAAACCATTCAGACCACCCAGGTCTTCCAGCTCTAGTCTAATGATTGTCCCTAGTACCAGAACCAAACATGGAAAAGCAGCTTTCAGTTTCCATACTCCTCACATCTGGAACAAACTGCTGGATGACTGCAAAGCTGCAGAGACACTGAACTCTTTTAAATCAAAAATTAAAACGTATCTATTTGGACTTGCTTATGACTAACTGATACGACTTTTGTGTTCATTATTTTTAATTACTGTTATTGCTTTTGTCAATCGATAAATGTTTTCTGTTTTTAATTTTCAGAATTTTACATACATTTTCTCTTATGCTCAATCACTAACAGGTTTTTTAATTTACTCTCGGGTTTCATCAGTTTTTAAGTTTTATAAATGCTTGTTTTTTAGTGTGTTTGATATTTAACATGTGTGAACATAAATCTTATTTTAACTTAAAATTAAATTTGTATTTTTGTTTCAGGTTGTGGCCAAATTGAAGCGTTGCAAAACCTTTATGGATAAACTGGACCCCAGGTACCTCCATGCACCTATGAGTTAACTACAAACCATTGCATTGAACAAGCGCTGTGCCCAAAATATGGTCTTTTCATATCCCCTTCTTGCTTGGCAGTCAATGAAATGCTAGGTATACATGAATTAGGAATAGAAGTATCTAATTGTGCCAAACCTAATCATCGTGTAATCAGACTTGCAAACATACAATAACACATCTTTACAACGGATTCCCTGCATTATATTTCTCAACAAATAGCGGGTTACATCACTTTTTTTAAATAAACGTGTATGTTCATCATGTGCCTTGCATATTGGGGCCAACACCAAAAAATGATAAAGACAGCCCTTTTCAATGTGGCATCAATTTCAACCTTATGTGGGTTTAAAAAGCTGGTATTGTCAGTAAGTCATTCCAACTTCATCCTTAAAGCAGCCATGAATACATGACGTCACTTATTGGAGAGCAGCGCCACCTGGCCATAGTGCGCTTCTGAGTCGGTGGCAGGCAGTCAGATGTTACGCGTGAACTTGGTGTGTTTCAAAATGTCATCAGCAGACTTGCATCAAGACAGAACTATTGACAGAATTTGTAACAGACCCAGGTTTGGACCCCCACTAGTGACAAATGCAGATGGCTCCCATGATGGCATTTCCTGGCTCATCTGTACTCAGCCCGCTTTTTTAGCTTCTAAGTGTGTGTGTGTGTGTGTAAGTATGGCTGATGGGTTGGGTTGGGAGGGGGTTGTATTTGCATTGATGATTTTAATTTTGAAGGGGGGGTTGTGGGGTTATTTTAAATCTGTAAAGCACTTTGAGTAACTTTTGTTTGTTTGAAAAGCGCTTTATAAATAAAGTTTGATTGATTGAAATCACAACAATGACCAGTACCTAAGGAACAATGCACTCAGACATTGCCATGTAGCTGCTACACAGCTGCCGGCCCATTTACGAGATGTGAGGGGTACTAGGGTTTCCAGACAAATCATTCCCAATCGACTCCACCATTTTGAGTTTCCATTCTGAGGTTAATAAGAAAAATAGTTATGTTAACAGTGACTTTGATACCGGGAAAACATATTTTCTGGCTCTTGCGACTTTTCCAATAAAATGTCAATTTTAATGTGCTGCCCCATTCCTTCCGCTGCTGTGCGTCACGTGAGGGACAAGAATCAAGCTCCATCACCAAGGCCCACATGTCATTAACACTTCTCTGGCAAAGCATAAGAAGTCTGCAGATAACAATGCCAAACAAAATCTAAAGTTTGGCTGAATTTTGTGAAACTAACAGAGAAAAAGAGTTTAATTCAAGCTACAGGTAGATATTCAGAACCGAGGGGACATTTTAAAAGCCACAGGTGGTGTTAGCAGCGCGACCAGGGCAAGTTTCCTGTGTCTCTCTGTAACGGATTTGCAGCGCGCCAGGAGAGTGGAGTCCTGCTTAAGACACCTGATCATAGTATTTTAATTGATTTATTATTGCTACTAGGGCTGGGTGGCATCACCAAAATTTGCTGATACCGATTATGACTGTTACCGAGGTCATTTTGCCCGTGCCGGCAAATTTGGTATGTATAAAAAGAAAAAATGTGTTTTAGTTTAGCGGTGATCCTCCCCCTTTCAGAAATGAGCGTTGCCTTGAGCCACTTGACTACGCTCAGTCATGTAACATAAAGAGGCAATAATACCCAACTGAGGGTAGAGTGCTGCTAACTCAGCAACTGTGTAGCCAAATTTAGCAAGAGTTTAGACTCATCTATTGACTGCTTTTTAGAAAAAAATGACTAGTGACAAATGAATTGACTTCTCATGGTGTTATTGGATACTTAGACTAATGTGGAGCATAAATGTTTGTCTGTCCATTGTGTTTGTGGAGAACGATGCATCTTATCCACTCATCCAGAAGGAGCATATTGGCGTAACTTATTCCAGTCTTCAGTGTGTGACCAGTGCAGATTCATTTATTTGATTCAGATATCACAAAAACCAAATATTGTTCACAGTCCCTGGTTTTAACTTGATTCTGATCCTTAAACGCAAATGCAGCACTCTCTCTGGCAGCACTTGATGAATAGATAGCAAGAATATTCAAGGCATCAGTGAAACGTCAGGATGTATTCTATTGGGCTCTTTCTGCAAAACAATATGTCACATTGCCCTTTATATCAAGATGATCCTCTCTGGGAGTCTTAAACAAAACGTTTAAAGAATTATATCTTCTCACTCCCAGGTCCTAACCCACCTGCATTAATCATCTGGGACCCACTGAGTTAAATTTATGCATTTGTCCTCCTGACACAGAGGATTAGACAAAGGTACTGATTATACTGCAGAATTCTGAACTATAACTTAAGGTTTCTCCGCACAGAATGGGCGGCAACGGCTAAGTTTGCAAAGAGAAATTGTTAAGTAATTCCTGCCGCCTAGATACTCCTCTTTCACAGATCAAGGATCGTGAAACTTAAATCTGTCAAAGGGGTGGTTGGATTTATTCTCACACACACACACACAAACCTTTAAAATATTTATTGAACGCTTCTTTCTTTTCACCTTTGTTTTAAAGCATTATCATAATTACAGGCTTTATATAACCTCATATAAACATTCAAAACTAGTAGTTCTGTTTGCAATTTGAATTGATTTGTCATATCAAATATACTGACGTCGAAGAGCAATGACAGACCAATGACCCTGTTGTCTTTTTCTGACATAAGCTCTGCTCGGCGCAACTGTGAAGATGAACTTGCTGAATTCTTATTCCAAGAAGACTAAAGAAAACACAAATTTGTGTACAATGTTTTAGGGGCGGTAGGCTTAGTGTAGGGGGGCTGAAGCTCCCCTAAAGAGGGACTAATGACACATCTGGTGACAGTCAATCTGTTCACTTTTACAGAGAGAGCATGAGGAGACTACATCCCAGACTGGACCACAGACTGTACCTGAGCAGAGTGGACCACAGTCTACATCACCAGAGTGCTAGTTTGGCACCAGAACATTTTAATTTTCATCAAAATGTTAAGATTTTTTTTTTTTTATAAGAATTTCAACTTTTTGATCTGTAATAGTGTAGAGTTGTATACTAAAAACATGTGTGTGTGAAGAAAAATATATCTTTATATTCTTGAAAATTTCCAAAATAAATAAACATTATTTGAATGTTGTGTTGTTACAATTTTTGGGTAACCAAGGTTCCTGAACTTTATAATAACCTAAATATACTGTTCCAGCAACACTTTGCTAACCTTAAGATAATTTTCCAGCAATGCTATGCCAACGTTCCAGCAACATCATTTGAAAGTTTAAGGAATGTTATGCTAATGTTTCAGCAATGTTGTGATAACATTAGGATAACATTCCAGCACTTTTATGCTAATGTTACTGTCACATAGTGACCAGAAGAGATCGTTTTATGTGTTTTGCAGTGCATCTTATTTTGTGTGAATTATTTGGAAGTTCTCTTCTCTCCTGTGTGGCTGAAGGACCTCCGTAGCAGCAGCAGCAGCAACAGCAGCTAAGGACAGTGCGCTGGTTGGAAGCTGTATTATTCCCCCCCTCTATTCCCCTTATATGCAGTAGAGGAGCATTGGAAGACTTCTTGGATTACTCTTGGAATCCCTGGGAAAGACTCTTTTTTTAAAGACTGTGCACTATCGCCATCCCCCGATTACTGGTGATAAGTCCATGTTCTAGCAACATTATGCTAATGTTCTAGCAATATTATGCCAACATTCCGGCAATGTTACGCTAACTCTAAAATAATGTTCCAGCAACATTATGCCAACGTTCCAGCAATCTTATCCTAACATTCCAGCAATGTTATCCTAACATTCCAGCAGCGTTACGCTAACCTTAAAATAATGTTCCACCAACATTATGCCAACGTTCCAGCAATATTAACCTAACATTCCAGTAACGTTAAGATAACCTTAAAATAATGTTTCAGCAACATTATGCCAACGTTCTAGGAATATTATGCCAACATTCTGGCAACGTTACACTAACCCTAAAATAATGTTTTAGCAACATTATGCTAACATTCCGGGATCCTTATGCTAACTAAAATAATGTTCCAGCAACATTATGCCAACGTACCAGCAATGTTATCCTAACATTCCAGCAACATTATGCTAACATTCCAGCACTGTTACGCTAACCTTAAAATAATGTTCCAGCAACATTATGCCAACATTCATTCAATATTATCCTAACATTCCAGCAACGTTAAGATAACCTTAAAATAATGTTTCAGCAACATTATGCCAACGTTCTAGGAATATTATGCTAACATTCTAGCAACATTACACTAACCCTAAAATAATGTTCTATCAACATTATGCTAACATTCCGGGATCCTTATGCTAACTAAAATAATGTTCCGGCAACATTATGTCAACGTTCCAGCAATGTTACTCTTACTTTAAAATAATGTTCTAGCAACATTATGCTAATGTTCTAGCAATATTATGCCAACATTTCGGCAATGTTACGCTTACTCTAAAATAATGTTCCAGCAACATTATGCCAACATTCCAGCATTGTTATCCTAACATTCCAGCACTGTTACGCTAACCTTAAAATAATGTTCCAGCAACATTATGCCAACGTTCCAGCAATGTTATCCTAACATTCCAGCACTGTTACGCTAACCTGAAAATAATGTTCCAGCAATATTATGCCAATCTTCCAGCAATATTATCCTAACATTCCAGCAATGTTAAGATAACCTTAAAATAATGTTTCAGCAACATTATGCCAACGTTCTAGGAATATTATGCCAACATTCTGGCAACGTTACACTAACCCTAAAATAATGTTCTAGCAACATTATGCTAACATTCCGGGATCCTTATGCTAACTAAAATAACGTTCCAGCAACATTATTCCAACGTACCAGCAATGTTATCCTAACATTCCAGCAACATTATGCTAACATCCCAGCAATGTTTTTCTAACATTAAGATAACATTCCTGCAATGTTAAGCAAACTGGACATTTTAACTTTTTTATAACATTTCAAATCAACATTCCCACAACGTTTTTAGAACATATTTTTGTTAGAAGGGATACCACCATGTTTACTTACACACAGCTCTCGGGAGATCTCAGCAGCTCAACTTCCACGCCCAGCTCATAACTGACCTATGTCTTGCGCGAGGTATATTTCAACATACTGAGTGGTTTGTGTCATTGTTAACCAATATGTTAGTGTTTGCCTACATGTTATTGGTGTAATTTAACCGAACACTACCATTTAAGCTAGCATTAGCAATTTAGCTCATTTGAGCTAACATATGTTTTTTAGGTATATTTTAACACACTGAATGGTTTGTGTCATTAAGTAACATGTTAGCGTTTGCCTACATGTTGTTGGTGTCATTTAACCTAATACAAGCATTTAAGCTAGCATTAGCAATTAAGCTCATTTAAGGTAACATATGTTTGTAGGTATAATGTAACATAGTGAATGGTTTGTATTATTGTTATCTAACATGTTATTGTTTGCATACATGTTGCTGGGGTCATTTAAGATAACAATAGCATTTAAGATAGCATTAGCTGATTTATTTAGCTCATTTTTTTATTATACTGAAGACAATGGATTATTATTCCCAACTATTAGCATGCGGCAAGATGTTACCGATTGCATTTTAGCTAACATAAGCATTTTAGTTAGCTTTATCTTATATTGGCAAATTAGCTAATTTTCCTAGTTTTGCTTTTTACTTTTTTCATTTTCTTTTGTTTGCTTTTAGCATTTCACCAATAAGCTACCACTCACATTTAACCCAATATTAGAATTTTAGGTCATTTTAGCTACTATTTCAATGTCAGCTAATTTACAGTTTTGTTATGTATGCGGGCTTGCTGACTATTGTTCGTCTTTTAGCTCAGCAGATTTGACTTTTCGGCTTATTTTAGCTATCACTGGAATTTCAGTCAATTTTTATTATTTTTCAGTGTATAAGAATTTAGACTATTTTTTGTTCTTATTTTGCTTACATTTTGCTACATCAGTACATTTTGAAGATTTATTCATATTTTTGCTAATCCTGTTTTTTGTATTTTAGCACATTTTCTGCAGTTTTGTAAAACTTCTTCAGCAATTTTTGCAACCAAATTCAGCTTACAGTATTCACATCCCATTTTTCTCAAGAAATGCAAATTTTTCTAGACTTATTTAGTGATTATTATTAGTACAGTCATCTGGGATATGGGGAGCTTAAGTCACGCCCTTCTACTTCCGGTCCATGGGTCCCCAAATGCCAAAAAAAACAACGAATGAGAGTCAATGGAGCTATTAAAGTTATTTTCTGATCCAGTTTGAAATGCGCCGTGGATCGAACATAATGTCCGTGAATTTTAAAAACTAATTTTGATGCAGATAAAACGATAATTTTCGACCGGAGGTAAAAGTTACTTTAGTTTTTGTGTAAAAATGCGGACTACAACTACAGAAGGAGAGTGATGGCCGTAGCCTCCAGGACGAAGAAAGTAGTATTAAACACGGAGAAAACCTCTATAAATCTGACCATGTGGAAAGTATGTCGGGGGTAAAGCAGTCGGTGGAGTGAGAGCCAGAGAAGCTCTACAAGCTTTAGGTGAGTGTTTTACGTGCTATAGCTAGTGCTAACTCTTGTTAGCAAAATTACGTCATATGGGCGACTTCTGATTTGTAGGAATTTTAAATGCCAATTTTTGCAATCAAATAAATCCCAAATCACTGGACAAGCACAATCGAAATGTACATTGTTAGTTATCATTTAAATCGAAGTACAACATATGTGTGATTCAGAACGTAAGGCAAAGCGGACCAGAAAATAACTTTTATTGCTCCATTGACTTCCATTCATAATTTTTTCGGTTTGGGGACCCATGGGCCGCCCGGAAGGGGGGGAGACTTAGGCACCCCATATGCCATAATGGGGAGCTAAGTCTCCTGCCCTTCCGGTCAGCCTGTGGGTCCCCTGACCAAAAAAATAATGAAAGGAAGTCAATAGAACAATAAATTATTGTCTGGTCTTACGTCCTGACTCACACATATGTTGTACCTCAATTTAAATAACTAATGATGTGCATTTTGACTTGTGTTTTCCAAATGATTTAGGATTTATTTGATTGTAAAAACTGGCAATTAAAATGCCTACTAATCAGAAGTCGCATATGACATCACACAGCTAACGCTAGCTAGCACTAGCTATTGCACGTAAAAACACTCACCGAGACCCGACTGTTCCCCACTCTTCCTCAGCGTAGCCAACACTTGGTCATAATTATAGAGGTTTTTTCCGCATTTAATGGCCTTTCTTCTTCTTCTTCGTCTTCTTCTTCTTCTTCTTCTTCAGTTATACTCTACTAAGTGTTATCACACAAACCTAAAGTAACTTTTGCCACCGGTCAAAAATCAAGACTCCAACCACAGCTATTCCTCAGCAATCCCCGATACTGAGCAAGCATGTGGCGATAGTGGATAGGAAAAATTTACGCTTTAACAGGAAGAAACCTCCGGCAGAACCTGGCTCAGTACAAGCTGTCATCTGCCACGACCGTCTGGGGGTCTGAGAAGACAGAGAAGAGACAGCATAGAGGATGCTCGGTCACTTTGAGCATCATCTGAACCGATGTTCCCCATCCAGCAGGGGACTCCATAGTTGAGCAGGGTACCAGACCGTGTGGAGCTTCTATGGGGAGAAAAATATTAAGAGAAATATTAAGAGAAAACTAGGTTAACAGCAGAAAAAATATATCTGGAGAGTGGAAGAAGAAAAAAGTAGAAGAGAGAAGAAAAGTGGTAAGGTATGCCTATAGCAGCATAACTACTAAAATAGCTCAGGATAACCTAAGCCACTAACTATCCGCTTTATCAAAAAGGAAGGTTTTAAGCCTAGTCTTGAAATTCGACAGAGTATCTGCCTCACGGACTAAAACAGGGAGGTGGTTCCACAGGAGAGGAGCCTGATAACTAAAATATCTGCCACCCATTCTGCTTTTAGAAATCCTAGGAACTACCAGTAGACCTGCAGTCTGAGAACGAAGTGCTCTGTTAGGAATATATGGAACAATCAGATCTCTAATGTACGATGGAGCTTGATTATTAAGGGCTTTATAAGTAAGGAGGAGGATCTTAAACTCTATTCTGGATTTAACAGAGAGCAAGTGGAGAAAAGCCAAAACAGGAGAAATGTGATCTCTCTTTTTAATATTCATCAGAACTCTTGCTGCAGCATTTTGGATCAACTGAAGGTTTTTAATTGCGTTTTGTGGACTTCCTGATAATAAGGAATTACAGTAGTCCAGCCTTGAAGTAACAAATGCATGGACTAGTTTCTCTGCATCACTCCTGGAGAGGATGTTTCTAATTTTAGCAATATTCCGGAGGTGAAATGAATAAATCTTAGAAACCTGTTTAATATGGGATTTAAATGTCATGTCTTGGTCAAAAATTACACCGAGGTTCTTTACATTATTACGAGAGGCCAAATTAATGCCATCCAGACGACGCAATTGATTTAGCAGTTTCCTTTTTAAAGGTTCTGGTCTGAATTTAAAAGTAGAAAATTCAGAGTCATTCAGGTTTTTATGTCTTCCAGACATGCTTGTAATCTACCTAACTGATTGGTTTCATCAGGTTTTATGGATACATATAATTGTGTATCATCAGCATAACTGTGGAAATTCATTCCATGTTGTCTAATTATTTTACCAATAATTGGTCCAAGCACAGAACCCTGTGGTACTCCACAGGTAACCCTTGAGTGTGAAGAAGATTTATTAGTAATATGAACAAACTGGAATATGTTGAAAATATATGATTTAAACCAGCCTAGTGCTGTTCCCTTGATTCCTACAACATGTTCAAGCCTTTTTAAGAGAGTATCATAATTGACTGTGTCAAAAGCAGCACTTAGATCTAACAAGACCAGACGTCACAAATCCATTATCTGAGGCCATTAGAATAGCATTTTTTACTTTTACCAGTACTGTTTCAGTGCTATGACGAGCTCTAAAGTCTGACTGAAATTCCTCAAACATGTTGTTGCTGTTTAGATGCTCACATACTTGATTAGCAACTATTTTCTCAAGAATTTTGGATAAAAAAGGAAGGTTAGATATAGGTCTGTAGTTAGCTAAATGATCTTGATCCAGGGAGTGTTTCTTAAGTAAAGGTTTAATTACAGCAACCTTAAATTCCTGAGGCACATATCCATTTATTAAAGATAGATTCATCATGTCTAGAATATACATAGGCTATATGATACACTTTGACTATGACTTTTTTTAATTAGGATTAAACAAAGAACCATTTTTCCAGAATTCCTTCATTTCAATTCCTGAAATTGTCTGTCTTGAAAGGATTTTATAATGTTCTATAAATTAAAAAAATTAAAATATAGAAGTGACATTTTTGATTAATAAAATTAGTACAGGTAGACATAATATAACCACGTGAAAACAGTCATTGTTAGTGCTTATAAATAATTTAAATGCTATTTTGGTTAATATGAGGATAAAACATTCTTAACGCTGCAATATGCATATATATATATATATATATATAACATCTTGTCAAATGAAAGTCAATGTAGAAAAACAAGAGTCCGTTCTCAGCCACTCACCTCCCATTTTAAGTCTTATGCCAGGTTGCCAGTTACAGATCAGTGCCAGAAGATTAAAGATGAGTGAAGACAACTCACACAAAAGTAGGTCAATACATTTCAATGCAGTATCGAGTTGTTGGCTATTGAAAAAGTAGCTTCAGGTATTTTTAGAGCTCACCATTTCTTTTTTCAAATTTACTGCTAGCATTGTTAGATCAAAGTTAGCCTCTAGCCCTCTTTACTAGATATTAGTCTGTGTTGAATTACAAATACCGGCACAGTGTTTGTGTTGAAGATTTGGCAATCTTGGAGGCTCACAGTTGAATGGCTCTGGAACCACGAAGGATGGAGGTGGGATAAATTGTAAACAGTGACTACGTCCTTTTGCTGCCTTTAAAAGGAGAGAAACTGGCAACCACCCGTCCAGCTGAGAAGGAAATCTGTTTCAATGTAACCTACCTTCCAACATAACTGAGAGGTTAGACTATTGTGTGGTTATTTCACAGATATTTTACTTATTGCACTTTTAAAGGTATAACGGAGGATTTTTCTGAATGTGGAAAAAAAACTCCAGTTTTTGAAAAAAAAAATGCACATGCAATGCTGAAAATTTGAATACACATACCGTTATCCCCCTAATACACAGGTAAACAATATGAAATGAAATAAAAGATGTTGGAGTTTTTTAAAATCCTGATTCTTGATTCTGAGCATTTAGATATCAGAGCTAACTATGTACTATAACGGACATTTAAAAGGTCAACTAATCTAAATGATCCACAACACAGTGATGCTTTGCAGACACTTTATTACACAAATACAATAGTTACTGAAAATAGTACTCTTGTACTTAAACTGGTGCCACAACAAATATAAGGTAGGCCACATATGACAGCGTAGCTAAATATTCATGGCATGCGGTTAGGAAAGCCTTTCAAGCTTCATAGCAAACTATGAGCAGCAGCAGAAAATATGGAATACAATTTAGATAAAGATAACTAAAGACTGATCTACTAACAGAAAACCAGACCATACAGACAGTAACTGAACGGCCTGAACAAATATATTTACCTTTTTTTGTTAGATTTTTTTAAAGATGCAATATAATTAATAATTCACCTAAATTCTGCTGTACAAAGCGTTCAAATATGAGTAAAATGGAAATAAATTCTAACTCCCTCATGCTGTCCTGAGTCTGAACGAATGTGCTGCTTTACTGTGAATTCTGAGTTGACAGAGGAAATGGTTTAATTTCCTTTAGCTGTACTGAAAAAGAAGAGCACAGTGAGTTTAGACAAACCTTTAACAACCAAAAAGCTACAGTAGCATGAAGCCTATTTCCCACGTGGTAAATAGTTAGCCATGCCTTGTCACAAGACGATCTGGACTATTTTCCTTTAAGAAAACAACTATGCAGATGGAAGAAGGCACAGAATTACAAGTGAAATGATAGTCAACCAAATACAATGGTAATGCTGAAATTTCAAAAGGACACAAAATGGCATCTACCAATCCAACTCCTGAAACACGTGACAAGATTCTCGTCCAGAATCCTACTTCATCTCAATCAAACACTGTAAAAATGTAGGATTTAACCCAAGCCAACACTCAGACAGAGCATCAGCTATGTTTTGATTATCTGTGACATGAGCTGTATGGGTGACAAAGAGAGAGACAACAGCCCCACCTAGGATTACTGTAGGTATTACAGTCCCATGGGCTGAAGGGTTTTTAAAAAATTGTTTAAAAGTGACAACTTAAAAAAGCTAAACAATAAAAAGTCTAAAAGATAATATATATATAAATAATAAAAGCTACATGAAAAATCTTTTGCAGATATTCTTTGACTTTTAAGGCTCAACCTGATATTAGTGGACATTTGCTTTTGGGGGCTGTGCTAATAGTATCCATAAAGGCAATTTTTATAAAAGAAAAATATAAATATAATTATTTTGTCAGCCAGACTTAATCAAGATTACAATAAAATCAATTTTATATACAATAACACATTTAAATATATACATTAAATAGCAATATTGGTAGCTGACAACGGTTACAAAAAAATGTGAAATAGCACATGTGAGAAATGTAAGCCGAGGGGATTGAGGGGGCAATGGCAGCTGGTTGTGGGCTGCCTAAGAGGTGGACTGGGGAGGAGGCGGACGAGGAGGAGGAGCAGAGTACTCCTCGGTGTCGGAGTCGCTGCTGTCTTCGACGTTCCTCTCCTGGTCGCTGCCTTCGGTGCTCAGCTGGTCAAAACCCTGACGGCTGTAGCCTTTGTGGGACGCAAAGAACTTTCCCAGGTTCAGAGTACCCACAGCTTTACCTAACAGGGAGAGACCACCAAGAATAAATGAGTTACCTGATGCTAACATAAAGTTAAAGCTTATTGCACAGATCTCCTGCTTGATGTTGGAGGCTTCCTGTAAACCTAAACTAGTGTCAGGTGTCTTCCCCCAGACGTTATAAACACCAGTTATCAAACCACTGCTAAAGAACAACAACCTGGACAGCATGTTAAAGCTCTCCTTTATTGGTGTTCTAATCAATATTTCTGTGATCTCGGGCATGAAAGAATGCTGTTAGTATTCTGTGAAAAAAATCCTTCTACTCTCCTTTTTCAGTGTGTTCTAGTTCACTGCTGGAGTGGGTGGGGAGAAACTGCATGATTTGAGTTCTTGCTCATTGAGATTAATGACATTAAATTTCTGTCCTCTGATTGGCTAACTGCAACACTTAAGCCAAGTTTATACTTCTCTGTCAGCAAGTTCGTACCCAGATGCAGACGTATTGAGCTGCTTGTTAGTAAATGATTAATAGGTGACATAACTTGTCATAATATTTTGATGTGCTTTATGATTCTGATTTTATGTTTTCTGTTTTTTTGATTTTTTTAATGCCACTTTTCCCCCATAATCACCCAAAACGCCTTAATGCTCAAAGTGTGCCATACAAATAAATTTGCCTTGCCTAAACTGTAACTTTTCCCAAGCTACATCACATTCTGTCGATGCTGGTTCTCCTACCTTGTCCGTCTGGGAACCTTAATTCATATTTAATTGGTTCTCTTGTAAAACTGATAAAACTCTTGTCACAGCCGTTACGCTAAATAAACTCCTGAATCCTTTTAAATTCTTTTTTTTCCAGTATATCTAGACCCAAATGAAGACCAAACATCCATATTCATTCTCTGGACAGCACAATACAGTCATAGTCCAAAAAAAGTATTTAGTCTATTTTTACTTATTTTTACTTTACTGTTATGAATAATTTACCTCGAATTTTTCCCAAGACTCCTCCTACAGAGCGTGGCTCCATTTTTATCTCATTTCTCTCTGAAAACAGTAAAGTGAAAGTGAGTGCAGGTCAGACAGTAAAAACTGATAAAAGCAAAAATAAGTTTTACATGTTTAAGCAGGTCAGATGCACAGTGGACCAGAACATCACAAATTGAACTGGTGGCTCAACATTATGGGTGTCACGATCTCTATTTTGTATAGAAATCTATTGAAATTACATCATGACCTTGCACATCGGTATGAAAAAGAGGATTGAGATCACCTCCTCCTCCTATGTTTACTGTGCGTCCCAGTCGGACTCCGCAGCAACAGTTAGCAGGCGACTGTCTGTTTACTCAGATTTCCTCATCACAAGGAACCACTCATTGCATTTTCCCTCACAAGTAACTCTCACTAGTTCTCATAAAACTCAAAACACCTGGTAACATTTCAACTGCCTGTATCACATCCCCTGGGATCAGAGCACACGTCTACATAGCACATTAGGCCTGGAGGTGGGGCACGTTGGCGAGCGCCTGGTGGCCGGGTCTTTACCCATGGGGCCTGGCCGGGCTCAGCCTGAAGAGACAACATGGGCCCCCCTTCCCATGAGCACACCACCTGTGGGAGAGGCCATAGGGGTCGGGTGCAGTGCAAGATGGGCGGTGGCCGAAGGTGGGGACCTTGGTGGTCGAATCCTCGCTGCAGAAGCTGGCCTTTGGGACGTGAAACGTCACCTCTCTGGTGGAGAAGGAGCTGGAGCTGGTGGCGAGGTTGAGAGGCTCTGACTGGACATAGTCAGCCTTGTCTCGACGCTCTGCTCTGGCTCTGGAACCCGTCTCCTTGAGAGGGGTTGGACTCTCTTCCACTCTGGAGTTGCTCCCATTGAGCTGGGGTGGACATACTTGTTCCCCCCCATCTCGGCACCTGTAGGTTGGGGTTTACCCGATGAATGAGAGGGTAGCCTCCGTCCGCCTACGGGTGGGGGGGGCAGGTCCAGGTACTATTGTTTGTGCTGATGCACCAAACAGTAGATCAGATTACCCAGCCTTCTTGGAGTCCTTGAAGGGCATGCTGGAGAGTGCTCCTTCTGGGGACTCTCTCATTCTGCTGGGGGACTTCAACGCTCACGTGGGCAATGATAGTGAGACCCGGAGAGACGTGGTTGGGCGGAATGGCCCCCCTGATCTGACTCCAAGTGGTGTTTTGTTGTTGGACTTCTGTGCTCCTTGTGGATTGTCCATAACAAACACCATGTTCAAACATAAGGATGTTCATGTGTGCACTTGGCACCAGGACACCCTAGGCCGCAGCTCGATGATCGATGAAGGTGGTCGGTGCCTGTCGCGGCGGTGGACACCAGCAGTGAGGGATGCTGTCAAGCTGAATAAGGAGTTCTATCGGGCCTTTCTGGCCTGTGGGACCCCGGAAGCAGCTGATAGGTACCAACAAGCCAAGCAAAGTGCAGCTTGGATGGTCGCTGAGGCAAAAACTTGGCTGTGGGGGGAGACCTTGGAGAAAGACTTCCATATGGCTTCGAAGTGGTTCTGGTCCACTATCCGGTGCCTTGGGGGGGGAGAGATTTGCCACCAACACTGTTTACAGTGCGAGGGGTGTGCTGCTGACCTCAGCGCAGGACGTTGCCCTGGCACAGGATTTCTAGGCACAGTCCTGGTGAACACAGGATCGGGTCTCTGCTTTTTGCGGATGATGTGGTCCTGTTGGCGTCATTGGAAGGTGATCTACAGCTTTCGCTGGAGCGGTTCGCAGCTGAGTGTAAAGAGGCTGGGATGAGGAGCAGCACCTCCAAATCCAAGACCATGGTCTTGAGCTGGAAAAGGGTAGGGTGCATTCTTCGGGTCGGGGATGGGGTCCTTCCTCAAGTGGAGGAGTTGAAGTATATGGGGGTCTTGTTCACGAATGAGGAAAAAGTGAGCGGGATATCGATAGACGGATTGGTAAGCCGTCCACAGTTATGCGGGCGCTGTACCGTTCTGTTGTGGTGAAGAGAGAGCTAAGCCGAAAGGCTCAGAGTAGAGCCGCTGCTCCTCCACATTGAAAGGAGCCAGTTGATGTGGCTTGGGCATCTGGTCAGGATGCCTCCTGGACGTCTCCCTGGTGAGGTGATTACGGGCACGTCCCAGGGGAAGACCCAGGACTCGCTGGAGGACGATGTCTGCTGGCTGGAGCTTGGAGATCCGTCTCAACTGAAAGAAGCACGATCTGGCCAGTGAATTCATCTGCAGGTCCATTTTCAGTGACGAGTCTAGCCTATGTCCCAGGTTGGTGACAACTTGACTGATAGGACAGGGGATAATAACCACCTCTGCAGAACATACCACTAACAGATGATGTAAATAAAAACAGCCTTGGTCCAACACCCCTACCTCCCCCCACGTGCTGCTTGTCCCACTGTTGACATTTCCAGAAAGTTTCAGCAGAATCTGTCCATAACTTTTTGCATTATGCTGCTAACACACTGACCAACAAACAAACTAGAAAAGCTTTCTATACTTTTCCAACAAAATGTCTGTTAATGAGACGAATGGTTGTGTTTGTGCTGCCGCTTCACTATTCCAGCAGAGAGGGGAGAATTGAGCATGTGGGCTTAATTTGTGGTGCATATGCTCCAACCGTAGCAGAGCTCCTGAGCTAGCTCAGTCTGTGAGCTCTCTAAAATGGGAGATAAGTCTTAGACAGCACCGCTGCTTGGTTGGTGAATACGTGCTTCATGTTGGACCAACCTCAAAATGTAATGTATTTTTCCTGGTTCCATTGGCAACATTTCAAGAAAATTTAATCGACATCTGTCCATAACATAAGGTAACAAAAGGAGGCTTAAAACAGAACCCTGAGTGACTGTTTAACGTTGAATAAAACAGAAATGAATGTTGCATAAAATTTTTTATCAATGGATATTTTTATGTGACATATTTTGTATGCAACATTCATTTCTGTTTTATTCAACATAAAACAGGGGAAGGTGTATGCTTTGTAGACATTTGGTAGTTCTTAGAGATAAATCATAACATTAAGTTAGACTGTAATCATCCTACTTTGTGATCATACATACTGTTTTTTCTCCAGCAAATGAAGACTCCCAGGAAGACGATGACCAGCAGGAGGACGAGGAGAAGTGAGACAACAACAGCTGGGAGGACACTCTCCTCTTTCTTTGACTTAGGTGTGCTTTTCCTGGGTTCAACCTCCACCAGTGGATGGCTGTTCCCCGCCATGGTTTGCTTCTCTTTCATGGGTCCTGACGTTAAAATGTTGGGATGTGTTTTCAGCTTGGCTTGGACAAATGCCTCCACTTCTACATAGAGAGAAAAAGATTCAAAATATCCGCATTTGCTGTAAAGACAAACATTTCTACTCACTAACGTTTTAATAAAAATGATGCAAAGAAATGCATCCGTCTGTGAACAGCTGGACTAGAGTCAGTTTAAGATGCCAGTTTGGAGAGAAAGAGAAAATATTTACAGAAAAGAATTTAAATGCATGAAGCAACCAAACATAAATAAAAAGATCTGCAGATTATAGTTTAAAAAAGTTGAGATTTTAATACTTTAACTAGGAAATATTGACATAACATTACTTGACTGGGTAAATATGTTTAGTTTTTCCCCTGACACAAAACATCACCCATTTCATAGTAAATAACTATAAACAACAATAACAAAGTAACTCCATGAACTCTGAAAGCTTACCTTCAAGTTCCTGCACCTCAATTCCAGCTTTCTTGACAGAACGGTGAAACTCTGAAAATTAAAAGACAGAAAAGTTTCTAATACAAAGTAATGTATGTGAAAAAGACCAACATTCACTTAAACCTTCCTGATCAATGTGACCGAATTATTCCAAAAGGCCACATGCACACAATAAAATATGGTGGTTGAACTGGTTGTGAATGAATGTGAACATGTAATAAACGGCCACAGTGTGGTGTTATAGTGGAGATGAACTTACTCTCAGGAGTAAACTTGAAGACAGAGTTGCTGCCTGCATCGCCGACGAAAACACTCCCGTCCTTCGTTACAACAATGTCATGAGGCATTTTAAACCCCTGTTCAAAGGAAAATGCTGATCAGTTCAAACATCACAAGTCCAGGAAATATCATGTAGATCATAAATCACCATGTGATTAATGTACAAAAGTATTCACACTTAAACCTTTTCACATTGTCACTTCATGTTCATATATTTTAATGTACTTTACTGGGGATTTCATGTGATTGACAAATGCAAAGCAGTGAATTATTGTGTGATACATGTTTTTTTAAATATTTTTTATAACAAAATTGCTTGAAAGAGCAGCAGGTGTTTGTGTTAATCCTTCCTGAGTCACAGATCCAGCTCAATCAAACGTATGCAAACAATCATTTTCAGGTCTTGCAACAGATTCTGGGTCAGATTCTGGTTTTGACTTTGACTAGGCCATTCTAATGCATGGTTCTGCTTTGACCCCTGGCATCTAAAGTCTTTATCAATTTCTAAGAGGCTTCCCCCCAAGATTGCCCTTGTATCAGTGCCAACCATATTCCAATCATCTCTCACCAGCTTCCATGTCCCTGCTAAATAAAAGCACCCCACAGCATGATGCTGCCACCACCATGAGTCTTTGGAAGGACTGTGAACTAAAGGTGGAGTTTTGGAGACAGAGGATCATAAAAACATGCTTTGGTGCTAAGCTATTCAATACTTTATAAACTAACAAGGCTTCAATGTGTTTCTAAGTTTGAGGTCTGAGTTATTTTACTACCTGACCCGCCTCTATACCTCTCCACAATTGGAAACTCCAACAACAAATCATTATCAATTACATAATATGTAGCAGAGCAGGAAAATTAGTCAAAAATCAGGATTTAAATTCTACTGTTCAATAATAATCTTAGAATGTTTTTGACAAACTGTTATTGAAACTAAGAAACTAAGGCCTCTAAGAGGGTCTCTAGTGCTTTTCACAATTTCAACTCATAGAACAATTCAGAAATAGAAGAAATAAACCACAAATATCTAATAATGAAGTCCATTTATTTCAAATATTGTTTGAGGAAAGTTTCCTATTCAGCAAGTAGGCTGTCTAGCTAGCTTTAGGGAGACTTCCCAGTGTGTAGGTCAGTATCTATTTACCTTCTGGGTGGGGCTGAAGGAATCCAAAATTTGCTTGGTTGAATAATCTAGAACAAACCCTCTGAGTGGAGCTGAGTGGTAGGGTGAGTCCCCGTTCACTGCAAAGATCAGGCCATCTTCATAGTCGAGAAACAAGGAGAGACAGAAAGAACAAGAAGAAATGTGAAATAAAATGCACACATACATACAGTACTGTGCAAAAGATTTAGGCAGGTGTGAAAAAATGCTGTAACAAAGAAAGCTTTCAAAAATGGAAGTGCTGATCATTTATTTTAATCAATGAAAAAATTGCAGTCAATGAACAAATAATACATCTAAACCAAATCAATACTTTGTGTGACCTCCAAATTGCCTTTAAAACAGCATCAGTTTTTATAGTTCTACTTGCAGACAGTTTTTGAAGGAACTCGGCTGGTAGGTTGTTCCAGACCTCTTCGAGAACTAACCACAGATCTTATCACCTCCTCACTTCTTCCTTACCTCCTTCTGTCTCTTCATGTGAGCCCAGAAAATCTCCATGATGTTGAGATCAGAGCTCTATGGGGGCCATGCCATCACTTCCTTAACGCTGAAGATAGTTCTTAACGACCTTGGCTGGATGTTAGGGGTCGTTGTCCTGCTGCAGAATAAATTTGGGGCCAATCATGCGACTCCCTGATGGTACTGAATGATGGAGAAGTATCTGCCTGTACTTCTGAGCACTGCATTAAACCTGACCAAATATCCAACTCCATTTGGAGAAATGCAGCCCCGAAAATTCAATGAACCTCCACCATGCTACACTGTTGCCTGCAGAAACTCATTATTGTATCGCTCACCAGCCCTTCGACGAACAAACTGCCTTCTGCTACAAACTATTGTTTCAAATTTTGACTCAGTCTAGAGAACCTGCTCCTATTTTTCTGCACCCCAGTTCCTATGTTTTGGTGCATACTTGTGTCACTTGGCCTTGTTTCCACATCGGAGGTATAGCTTTTTGGCTGCAACTCTTTTGGCCAGACTTCTCCAGACAGTAGATGGGTGTACCTGGGTTCAACTGGTTTCTACCAGTTCTGAGCTGATGGCACTGCTGGACATCTTCCGATTTCAAAGGGTAATAAGCTCGATGTGTCTTTCATCTCCTGGACATGGTTTCCTTGGCAGACCACTGCGTCTACGATCCTCAACGTTGTCCGTTTATTTGTGCTTCTTCTAAAGAGCCTGAACAGCAAATCTACAAACCCCAGTCTGCTTTGAATTCTGTATCTGTAAAAGACCTTGCTGATGCAGTAGAACTATCTTGTGTTTTGTTGCTGTGCTCAATCTTGCCATAACATTAAATTATCTTCCAACCTCACCTTGGTAACAGAGTTTGGCTGTTCCTCACCCAGTTTTAAGCCTTGTATACAGCTATTCTTGCTTTAATTAATGATTGTGTTTCAACCTATGTTTGACACTGATAATCATTAGCACCTGTTTGGTATAATTGGTTGATCACACACCTGACCTACAAAATCCCTGATTTTTACCGATGGGGAGCCTAAATCACGCACTTCTACTTCCAGTCCATGGGTCCCCTACTGCACAAAACAAATTAAGGAGAATCAATAAAGCGAAAAACTTCTTTTTTGATCCTGTTTGAAATACGCCATGGATCGAACATATGATGTCCATGAATTTTAAAGACAGTTTGATGTAGAAAAACCCCCCGCTGATTTTCGACTGGTAGCAAAAGTTACTTTAGGTGTTGTGTAAAAACTCTGAGCAGACTACAACTGGAGAAGAAGGAGAAAGAGGGACATGGTTTCAAAGAGAAAGGAAGGCCCAGTAAATTCGGAGAAAACCACTATAAATCTGACTATGTGGAAAGTAGCAGCTATGCTGGGGGTGACGCAGTCGGTGGAGTGAGAGCCAGCATGGAGGAGAAGCTCTACAAAGTGTCGGGAAGTGTCCCTAAATGCGACTTCGATTTGTAAGCATTTTAATTCTGAATTTTTACAATTAAACAAATCCTATATCACTTGACAAACTCAGTCGAAATGTACATCATTAGTTATCATTTAAATTGAGGTACAGCATATGTGTGATTCAGGACATAAGACAAAGCGGACCAGGAAATAACGTTAATCGCTCCAATGACTTCCATTCATTATTTCTCCGACCAGAAGTGGAGGAGACTAAGGCTACCCATGAGAAATTATGCCTGTTTGAAGGCAAAAGGTAACAACACCAAATATTGATTTGATTTAGAGTTTTTTATATATATATATATATATGTCCTACAAGTAAAATCACATTTAAAAATTTGAATAGGTATGACACTCACTTCCTGCAGGGCTGTAGGTGATGGCAAACACTTCTCCTCCAAACTCTTCATTCTTTATTTCTTTGACAAACTCGCCAGTTTCAGCTATGAAGCACTGGATGCGTCCGTTTTCCCTGTCAGCCACGCAAACTTCTTTTCTATCAGGAAGGAACACCAAGCTGTGGGGAATCTGGAACGGTGTGCGCCTCCTCCTGTCTGATGAACCTTTACCCAGAACAAACGACACAACATACAGATGAAAAGGTAAACTTCTGATCTACAGTGCATCACTGTTAGCGATGAGTAATCATAATGAATGAGATTATATTTATTGTCCTGTGCTCTCAGTAACTAGGTCCCTGAATAACCAATAAGAGCAGAATACGATAAGTTCGGGTTTACTGTTCCTTTTTAGAGGCAGATGGTTTGTGTTTTGAGGATTAGTTTGTACCTGTCTACATATGGCATATTTTCTGTTGATTGTCTATATGGTAAAGCATTTAACATGGCGTCCTCCATTAGCTGCTGGAGCCAGAATAAACACTAGGAAGTGATTAATCATATGTTAGATGTTGTCTCCACAGAGATCTAGGCGGGCTACCAACAGCCTTGTTTCCACTGAGTGGAACAGTGTACATTGGCTTGGCCCAGTTTGCTATTTTATGGTCTGGCGTATTCCGAAGAGCGTTTCCATAGCCAGCTGAACTCTCACTGGGTGGGCGGAGTTGTACCGTGCCATACTGGTGCAGCAAGAATCGTGACACAAAAAACCAAAAGTAAGTAAGACAAGAAAGCAGCTCTGCTTCGCTTTTGGTTCTTTCTTTATACAAACCATACTGCAGTGTTATTGAGTGGGCACAATGCAGCAACGGGAAACATATTCCATGTCCCATGAGGTGAGCTGAAATAACAGTCTTGGGGTTTATGTCTCGTGCTTGTTGCCAGCGGTTATGTTTTTTATTCCCCCACTCAAAGGACTGTGTTGTGTGACACCAGTAGCTCCACCCCAACTGCACTGGACCAATTCAGTTCAGTTTATTTGTTTAGCACTGATTAACAACATATGTCATTTCAACGCAATTCACAAGAAAAGTCATTTCAATTAAATCATACAAACATTCCAATCAGTCAAAAATTAGATTGCATGGAGTCATTGACTGGCATTAGTGTCCTGTTCATGTAGACACCAACCACATCAAACCCTCATACTGAGCAAAGCATGTAGCAACAGTGGAGAGGGAAAACAATCTCCTTTAACAGGAAGAAACCTCCAGCAGAACCTTGCTCAGTACGAGAGGCTATCTTCCACGACCGTCTGGTGGTTCGAGAAGACAGAGCAGATACACAAAATTAACAAAAAGTAAAAAAGGTCCAATGGACCTACAATTGAGGTGGGGCTATTTATGGACAAGTACAGGCCCACCGTATGGGTTGCTTTTATAATGGAAACAGACAAACAGGTGGAGCAGACAGTACAGAGCCGCACGGTTCCACTCAGTGGAACGGAGGCTAAAGAATAAACTTTAGAATCTGGACCATAGGTAACACTAGACTTTTTTCATTGTCTGTATATCTGTGATGCCTTGTTAGAGAGGGTCATCAACTTGGATGATGCTCCCAGTGACTGAACGATCTCTTGCCTCAACTTTTTTATTTATATTTAATGGTGCATTCACGCTGTCCAAAACGTCAATGCCCAGACAGAAAGATTACATGTTAGTCTATGGTTGAGGCTGTCAGAAGGTCATCAGTCTCTCTGTGGTGCTTTGGCTAGAGCAATTTTTATATTTTTTGCTGCTTTCCAAGTGTCAAACCAGCAAAAGCCACCTACGGCAAAGTTAGGCTAGTTAAACTATCGCCGCTGTCCCCTGAGCGTTAACCAATCAGAGCGTCTCACTGTAGTGATGTTGCCCAACGTTGACAAACGTGAATTTCAGGCAACAAGATCTCATTGGATCATTCTAGTTGTAAGAAATCAGCTTAATGGAGCTTCTTTTAGACAGTTTTGCACTGATAAATTATACATTATAGTCCACAGTGTAGTTCAGGAAAGACCAAACTATATAAGCAGAGGTCAATAAAATGTTTTAAAGCAAAATAAATTAATACATAATGCAAAACAGATATAACAGTTAATAGTCTTAACTTCAGGTGAATAAGCCTATCAGACCTTTGTTTATGGGGTATGAGTTGGGACTGCAAATCCCCTGACAAATATTTCTCACTATTTGAGTGAAAGCCTGGCATTGCTTCCAAACTTAATTAAATCTGCACCTTGCAGCTTGAAATATTAAAGTGTAAAATGGGGAAGACATTGGAACTTGATACAATTCATGAACAAAAAATAATCCGTTTTATTCCATTTCTTTGGTCATGTTCTTTTCTAACTTCTAGTGGTATAACGGTTCATGTATTTGTGTGTAAACGGAGCTGGCTACCTGCACCCCATTGAGACAAGTATGTGCCATCAGCAGCAAATTTCAGTATCCTGGCATTACAGTAGCCATCAGACACAAAGATGTTCCCAGTTTCAGGGTCAACGGCCACATCAGTTGGCTGGCAGAAATGGTCCGTGTCACTACCCGGAGTGAAAGCTTCTCCCAGGACCAGCAGGGTTCTATCCCGGCCATCGCCGCTCACCTTTAACACCTGAGGAAGAACAAAGCAGAATAGAGCTGAATAAGACCAAAATGTCACAGTAGCTGTCAATGCACAGAGTCTTGCATGCACATATAGTTTCCAACATTTTTACCAAATCTAAGAATTACTGCATGTACAGTTGGGCAAAAAAAGTATTTGGCAGACACTGATTTTGCAAGTTGATGTCAGAGGTCTGCGATTTTCATCATAGGTAAACTGAACCCCAGAAAAAATTCCAAGAAATCACATTATATTATTTTTAAATAATTTATTTGTGTAATGGTGGAGTATTTAAGTATTCAGCACCAAAAAACAGGCAAGAATTCTAGCCTTTAAGAAGCTCTTCTTTCCTTGCCTCTTTATCTGTATATATGGCACCTGTTTGAACTCATTACCGACATAAAAGACACCTGTAGGGACATTAAACAGCAGAACCAGAGAACTGTCCAAAGACACCAGGGAGAAGATTGTACACCTTGGATGAGCCAATCTAAAGTAGGGAAGTAGCTTGGTGAAAAGACAGCCGTTTTAGCTGTCTTTTCAACAAATACAACATTAGTGACAATCTCCCTTGGTGTCAGTGACCTGAAGAAAGCTGGGACCACAGTAACAAAGGTTACTATTAGAAACACATTTTGTCGCCATGAATTAAAATCCTGGTGCGCCTGAAAGGTCTCCTTGCTTAACCCAGCATATGTCCAGGCCCATCTAAAGTTTGCCAGAGACCATCTGGATGATGCGGAGCAGAATAGGGTGAATGTTCTGGTTTTTATGGTGGTTGTGGCTTGATTATTAAAGGCAACTCTAAACAGTAAAGTTTTAATCTTTGATTTAAAAGATCTTAACGATTCAGCAGTTTTGCAGTTGGCTGGAAGTTTGTTCCAGATCTGTGGGACATAGAAGCTGAAAGCTGCTTCTCCATGTTAGACTAAAGTGTGTCCTTGTTTGTGTGTTGGTTGATTGACATGTCGGGTTAGAACAAAGTTATGTAGAGTGTCGGTTAAATTTTTGGTTTGTCTATTTTGAAAGTTTTCAGTATGAATGCTGAAGTCTCCCATAATAATTAGTTGGTCATATTCAATACATACTACAGAGAGAAGGTTACTGAGGACATTAAATAAATTTGACTTGGGTTTTGGAGGTGTGTACAAGTTTATGACTATGACCTTATTTGGCTCTCGAATCTCTGGAGCTAAATATTCAAAACAGTCAAATGTGCCCAGAAATGGCTTTTTAAAGTTCAGTAAGTTATGAAAGATTATGCCTAACCCTTGTCTCTGCTTCCTGTTTTTGTTTAAATAGTTGTAGTTTGTAGTTCAGTCTATTTACGTTTGTTCAGTAATAAAATCAATGATTAGGAAAGACTTTCCTGACAAAGAGCTGATATTTAATGATGCCAGTTTAAGAGATTTGTTGGTAATTTTCAAATTCTTCTGACAGGTGATATTTTTGAGATTTGATTTAGTGTGGCAGGATTGGATTTTATGAGTTCTTTCATTTATAATCATAGGAATGCTACTTTCCTGGTAACCACACAAGTCCTGCTGGGTTAGGGGTCTGGAGTTAAGTGTCTGAGTTTGCTGATTCATCCCTCCACTTGAAGCTGCAATCAGTCTCTTTGTGAGTTTATGTTGCTTGAAGCTGTCTGATTGTGCAGTCTCTATATCAGGGGTGGCCAAAGTGGGGGCTGTGGGCCAGAGTTGCCACCCCCAAGTCATTCATAAAAGCAATACATTAGAAATGAAATATAACAAATTATGTTTAAAATTTAATTACAATGAAATACAAGGGGCATGTAAAGTAGATTTGTGTACATATTTACATTGGTTGACTTTATAAGACTACAAATAGTCATATTTGATACAGTTACAGAAGATCCCATTAGCATATTCTTTGCTACCGCAATGGATTAGTTAAAACTATTTCCAAGTTCACAACTCAGAAAGCTGGTTGCTAGCTTAAACAGCTGTTATCAACATGGAACGGCACTGTCAGTGCTACACAGACAAAAAACATTACATAAAAAAATAAAAATGCTGTAAGGAAGAATATATTTTTCACTGACATCAGTGCTAAAAATCAATCAAATAAGTTGGTTTAGGTATGTTTTAAAAGGATAAATATGACTTATTTGTCATTTTATTGTTATTTACACAGAAAGGAATCTTAAATAACTATATAATAAATAAAAGTACTTTACTATTCTTTACTATTGTTTGTATTTTGAGTAAAATTACTACATTTGGCCCTCAGCACCCTGATAGACATTAATTTTGGCCCACTGACTGAAAAATTTGGGAACCCATACTCTATATTATAAGTGGGCTGCAGGGAGCTGTAGGAGCCGTGCTTCGGGCTAAGGTCAGATAGTCTTAGTTTATAGAAACTCTGTGCTCTGACGTTCAGATGAGAGAAAATATTAGTAGCCATCAGTTTAATTCCAACTCTGTAAAGACAGCTCTGATTTTTTTGAACAGATGACATGCAGAGCTGAATATTTTAGAAGTTGTTGATATAGTTGAACGAGTTTTCCAAGCATTTTGTTTTCAGCCATTTATGAAGCTGTCTGATTCATCCATCGTTCGCCAATTCCCTTGGGAACTAGGCAACAAATCCAAATGTTAGTGTTACACAGCATATTAAGAACCTGAAAGACTTCAGCTTTGAGAACTTCACTCTTGTTAGAGTTTATCTCATATTATCCTGCATGGATAATAACTTTCTTTAATCCTTCATGAAGACCAATGATAGAGGGGATCTTCTCCGTAATTTGTCTGATAGTGTTTTTTTTGGCAGGCATAGACACTAGTATTTTCGCTGCAGACGTTTTCGATCCCATTTACTAAACCATCTTGAATTATGAGAACCCTTGCTGGGGAGGTTCTTACTTTATTATGTGTCCGATACACACTGCTGGATTTTTCCCATTGATCTTGGGTGTTTCTGGGTGTTGCCTTCTCATGTATTGGGGGGTTTCTTACTTTCCTTTGTTTGTTGCTAAATTTATCTTGCTGGCCTTGACCGGTTGAAGGGGCTGTGTATTCTAGAGGAGAGTCGAGGGCTGTAAATCTATCTATTGCTATTACTTGCTTTGACTTGGAGCCTTTGTTTTTCTTAGCAGCAGGTGTGGATGTATTTTCAGAGCTCTGTTTCAGAGCAGAATAGTGTTATTCTGTGGCTTCTAACTGAGACAGGAGGGAATGAATACGGGGCTGCCAGGTTCTTGTTCTTTCCGTGTGTCATTGTTAGCTTTTTTTGTCACTTCCATATCCAGCATTAATCTCAAGGTTTATTTCCAAAAGGCATAATTTTGCCTCCATACTCTAGAGCTGTTTTTCCAAGGTATCCTTTCTTTGGAACAGCTTATCAAAACTCTCAGCTGAGCAGTACGGCATGTTGTTAATCCACAGTCCTTCGCATTCCTTTAAAAGTCCTATAAAAGTTGTCCAGAAAAAGGTTAAAAGCACAAACTACAGCTCACCTGATGCAGAGCCACATCAGTCACCCAGTAGTTGTCATCCTTGTCTGTAGTTATTCCATGAGGCAAGTAAAACCTGCAATAGCACAAATCAAATGATCAAAAATATAACTCTGTTATAATAAGCCTTATATTAATAACAAAGCAACCTGTCCCATACACTCACATGTTTCGGCCAGAAGCCTTTAGGATTCTGCCAGTGGCTGGATCCACAACCAGAATGGTGGACTGCTGAATGGGCCCCAGGGACCTCTGCTGGTATCTAGCCTGCCTGTTGAAGGAACTAAATAAACACACAAGGAACACATTTATTGTACTTCCACAAGAAATGGGCCTGGGGATCTTTTTCTAAATTCATTATGAAAGCTTTTACATAAGGGAGGGAAATTAAGAGTTATTAAAATGTAGCAATTCAGTTTTGTTCAAAAATACTTTGTTGATCCCAGAGGGAAATTAAGAGCTATTATAAGTGATACTATTCAAGTTTCCTCCAGGAGTTTCTGTAACAGCTGAAGGCTTTGGCTAGTAAGGATCTCCTAGAGCGGGCTGTGTTGTAGCAAAACTGAAGAAGTCCCACACTGAAGATACTCTTTTGTTGTGGGATAGTCTCAAGAAGATGATGTTCAAGGTTGTCCATGTTGTTTTTGATTTTATGAAGAATTCTTCTTTGCATCATTAACTCCCGAGTTTCCAGTACAGAACCTTCTTTATCAGGTTGTTGAGCCTTTATAGGTCCCTGGCTCTGATGCTGCTACCCCAGTAACTATAATAGCCCAATAACTACAAATGTTTCAGTAGAAAACGGCCACAACAATAAAACCATTTAGTGAATGGTCAAGTGTCAGGATGTAGAACTACTTCTTCCTGTACTCTGAAGTGGTTAGCTCTGCTCTACGAATTCACTGACTTTTCTCACTGTTTTTATAGAGTTAAGATTTTGATCTCCTGTTACCCACAGCACTCATTCCAGAAACATTGAATCTGAAACGCTGAAGTGGCTGAGTATATATGCAACTTAGTGATTATCCAGCAGAAGGTCCAATGATCTAGAAAACCTATGAGGATCAAAAAGATCTACTGAAGCTGAAAATGAGCAAATGTGAGGTTAGAAGTTCAGCAAAAACTGCAAAAGAAAAATTAGTTTTTTAGATAGCAAATTAAGATACTTAGAACAAATTACAATTCTTATCAATGGCAGTTTTGGTGAAAACAATAGACATTGAAATGTTTCAATAAGATTTTTTAAAATAAAACTCAATTCAATTAAATAAAAAATCCATTAATCCCTGATGGAAATTAAGTGTTGTTTTAGTTTATACTAATTCATTACTGAAGGAGTTGTTGTAAATCATGATGGCTGTGGGCAGGAACGAGTTCCTGTAGCAGTCTGTGTTGCAACAAAACGGAAGAAGCCTCCCACTGAAAACACTCCGTTGCTGTAAGATAGTCTCATGAAGAGGATGCTCAGGGTTATCCATAATTTTGATTTTATGGAGAATGGTTCTTTGCATCATCATCCAGTTGTTCCACAGTCGTCCCCAGAACAGAACCAGCCCTCTTTATCAGGTTGTTGATCCTTTTTAAGTCCCTGGCTTTGATGCTGCTTCCCCAGCAGATGATGGCATGAATGCACACAAAATAGCTTCATAAAAAGTACAGTAAAAGCAACGTACTCTGCCCCCCAGTGGTGGTCACCTCTGTGGAAAATGACCAGGTTTGAATCCGAGTCAAGGGCGAGTCCTGACACCTGGCCCAGCTGAAGCAAACTCTGTGGCCATGTTGGCACCTGCTCCAAATGAGAATCTGCAACAATCACATCCACACAAACACAGACATTTGAGTCGTAGAGCTCTCCACATGACGTGATCACAAGAACCGCATCTCTTGTTCGTACATTTTCATATTTATAAGTATAGGAATGCAACAAATGTACTACAGTACAGTTAGCTTTTCTTTTCAGTAAACAATAAAACATTTCAGATTACTCACAATCATTCATTACCCGCACTTTCCTCATTTGGGTATTTATATTTTTACAGTTAAGAACATGATTCAGTATATGCTACTGCTCTGCTAATATAGTGGTTTTCTTTAGACATTTCAATAGTGATATTATTAATTATAAGCTGGTTATGTAATGTTATGAACATAGCTTATATATGATTCTCTTAGAACTTACCCTGATCCAGAACTGGTTCTTGCTTATTACCACTGAGCTGTTTGTCATCTTGAGGGATGAAGGAGAAAAAAACAGAAGTTGTTTTGGGGAGAATAAAGGACCAAAATTAAAGTACTAAAACAACACAATATAAAATCCCCGCATTAACATGACAGTTTATTAATCTTAATGCCAGTAAAGTGATGTCATTTCATAATCGGGCTGTTCTTCGTTCATCTAAAAACATCTAGCTGGGATAGTGACAGTTCACTGCTGTCACAATGGCTCCTTTAGCCATCCTCATCACACCCAGCAGAGTTTTCCTGTTCCGTCAAGTCAAGTTTATTTTTATGACACATTTCAGCAAGAAGACAGTTCAAAGTACATGATAAAAACATACAGTACAGACCAAAAGTTTGGACACACCTTTCATTCAGTTACATTCAGTGTGTTTTCTTTACATTGTAGATTCTCACTGAAGGCATCAAAACTATGAATGAACACATGAAATTATGTAGTACTTTAAAAAAAAAAAAAAAGTTCAATAACCTGGCCTCCAAAGTCACCGGACATGAACCCAATGGAGATGATTTGGGGTGAGCTGAACCGCAGAGTGAAGGCAAAAGGGCCAACAAGTACTAAGCATCTCTGGGAACTCCTTCAAGACTGTTGGAAAACGATTTCTGGTGACTAGAAGCTCAAGAGAATGCAAAGCAGTAATCAGAGCAAAAGGTGGCTACTTTGAGGAATCTAAAATACAACACATGGATTCAGTTATTTCACCTTTTTGTTTAAGTACATACAGTACATACATCATGTGTTCATTTATAGTTTTGATGCCCTTAATTGAGAATCTAAAATGTAGTTATGAAAATAAAGAAAATGCATTGAATGAGAAGGTGTGTCCAACTTTTGGTCTGTACTGTAACATAATAAACAAACAAGAAAAAAAGAACTTTACATTAAAGTGGAGGAATACAGAGAAGTAACAAAAAGTTGTGATCTAGACTAGAAATTATCAATGCTCCAGTTGCTCTCAATTGAAAGCAACTGTGGCTCAGGGGGTAAAGTAGAAGTCTTGCAGTCGGTTGGTTGTAGTAGGTTAAATTTCAGCTTCTTTCTGTCACATGGGAAAGTCCCCCTAACCCTGTGTGGCTCCAGTGAAAATCACTTTGTATGACAAGAAAGGTGTTGTATAAGCTCAGTCCATTTACCCTAAACAATAGAGCTTTTAGCTTTGATTTAAAAGAACTCAGTGTTTTTGCAGTTTTGCCGTTTTCTGGAAGTTTGTTCCAGATTAGTAAAGAATGAAAACTGAACGCCTGTTAGCCATTTTTGGTTCTTATTCAGGGATGCAGAGTAGACTAGAACCAGAAAACCTGAATGGTCTGGAAGGTTGATACAGTGAAAACAGGCCTTCAACATACTTTGGTCCTAAGCAAATTGAGTTATATAAAAATTTATTTTGAAGTCTATTCTCTGAGCTACAGCAAGCCAGTGGAATGACTTTAGAACTGGGATGATGTGTTCTACTTTCCTGGTTTTAGTGAGGACACCAGCAGCAGGGTTCTTGAACGGCTACAGGTGAATGATAAATGCAGGGATGAGTCTTGTAGATCTTGCTGGGACATTATTCTTTTAGTCCTAGAAATGTTCTTCAGGTGATCAGTAGTTTTTAAGTGTATTGACTGAAAACATTGAAGCTCAAGGTTATCATTTCTGTCACGCTTTAACTTTGTATGTTTTTTTAAACATGTTTTTCAGTTTTTGAATGCCTTAATGTGATGCTTCATGTGTGTTTATTTCATCTATCAGTTTTTTTGTCTTTGCTCTTCCAAAAAAGCACTTTGACTGACTCTATTCATAAAGGAGGCTAAAAAAATAGGCTTGAACCAGACCCTGATGAGCAGGATGAGTGCTTTGTCTTTTTCATGAAGTCATCTTGTGATTAAGAAACAAGATGTCATCCGCACACAATTCTAACCTTTCCTGTTACACACATAATTTCATTGGTCTTCCTCATTCAGTTAATTTTTCAGTCGCTCATTTGACTTATAGCGAGGAGGTGTGGCTACTGCGCATACCCAGAACACTGAATAATTAACCAGATAATAAAGGAGAACCAATAAAGAAAAACAGGACAAAATGAAAAATGACCCTGATGGTGAAAAAGAAGTTCCTTTTTAATGTCTGTTTGGCGTTGAGCAAGATATTAATGCAGAAGACAAGAACCGTTGCTTCACCACAAGAGAAAAAACATTATTGCACGTGGAGAGTGATTAGGCAGAAGCAGAGTTTCGACATGACACTGCACTAATATCACCTTAAAATGGACTGTAATTAAGGTTGTCTAATTTGTGTTGTTTAAGAAACAGAAAGCACAAAACCTAAGACTGCAGAGGGGAACCATGGCTGTATCTATGCAACATATTTCCTATCAGGGTAGCAACACTGTCACACACAGCTCTCCCTGTAGCTTTAAGCCTAGTTTATACTAATTTTCATTTATAGTACTCCGTGTCCGTCTCTCTGTTTTCAGTTGGTTTTTCAGTGCTGCAAAGCAATTCCCAACTAGGACAGCAGGGGTCGCTAACGTTTCATGGTGGGTCTGGCTACCACTGCAGTGTCGTTTCTGGTTAAATAGGGTTTATTTTCTTTATCTTATGAACACCTTCCCCCCTCAAGGAGCAATGGACGACAGACATTTTTTTTATTTTAAGCTGCAAAGCTTTTTACTAGAAGTGCAGCTCACTGAAATTCTAAAAACGCATGTAAACAAACACAGTTCTGTTTTATTGTTTCTCTACACCTCCTAGTTTTCAACAATCCAAAAGACCATATTCAGTTCAAACTCGATTCAAAAATACTTTATTGATCCCAGAGGGAAAGTACTGTTGTAGCTCATAACTAAATCATTCTTCAAGGAGTTGTTGTAGACCATGATGGCTGTGGGGAGAAAGGATTTCCTGTAGCTGTCTGTGTTGCAGCGAAACTGAAGAAGCCTCCGACTGAAGACATTTTGTTGCTGTAGGATAGTCTCATGAAGATAAATGTATAAAATTAAATATTAGATAAATTATCCTTTCAATATAAAGCATGTAGTGCCCCAACACTGCATTGAATACTGATTACATCGACTATAGAGCACCGTTCTGGTGAAATGATCTCTGACTGTTGTTGAGCTGATCAATCACAGGAATACGCTCTACTTTGATGGAGACAGATAGTTGGAAAATTGGGTTCTACTCTGTCCGTCCTTGCGTAGGTGACACAGAGCCCTGTGTTGACGGATAATGGCGTTGCGTCAATCTGTTTCAACTTAAACTAGGCTTTAGCCAGGTTGATAGAGTCTTCTAAGCAGCTAAGATGTTTTAATTGCTTTGCTTGGCAGAGTCCAAAATGCACAGAAGCTATTACTAAACTGTTTTTATTACTGTTGCAGTTTTAGGCCCACTCAACAGATTTGGGAAATAATAAAAAAACAAGCCCGATAGTTAACTTTTATTCATATAAATGTCTGAAATCTATAATCAAGAAAGTGTTTGTCTATCAAACCCTTCAGCATGTTGGAAGCTTTCAGATTAAAAAAATAAAAATAAATCACAGTTTCAACTAGGGGTTGGTACACAAACATCAGGGTTCTCGGAATAAGAAAATAGATACAAACACGCATATTACTTTTTATTTTTATTTTTTACTCTAATCAGCATTAAACAAAGAAGCTTTTTTCTTGTATTCTTTCCTTTTTAATTTCTGAAATCAGTTTGTATTATGTTCTATAACTTGAAAAAGATAAAAGTATAGAACTGACTAGAGATTTGATAGGATTTTTGTAAATATAAAATAGTACATGTAGACATAGCCAGAGTGGAAAACATATATAAATACTTGAAAGGAGTCAATGTTAATGTTTTAAAATGTTTAAGTAATACTTTATTTAAACATTTACCCATATTTGAGAATACAAAATCCTTAAATCACTATGGAGTTGTTTTGATATTTCAACAGCTTAGTTTCCCAGCTGTACTTTAATGCAACATGGGTAGCTGTAGGGAAAAGCCCTTCTTATTGACAGGGATTCCACCAACTTGTGTTTTATCCAAAATAAGGAGTTTAGGCTGGTTGGATGCTACTAGTATCCATGGTGACGTCAGCTGGTTTTTCTCTAGTATCAGTGATGTTTCCATTCAGCTTAAAATTGTTTCAGGTGAGTCATTCAGTGGCTGCACGGTGGTGCTAGCACTGTTAGCACTGTTGCCTTGCAGCAAGAAGGTTGTGGATTCGTATCCCGGCCCAGGGTCTTTCTGCATGGAGTTTGCATGTTCTCCCCGTGCATGCGTGGTTTCCCTCCGGGTACTCCGGCTTCCTCCCACAGTCCAAAAACATGACTGTCAGGTTAATTGATCTCTCCAAATTGTCCTTAGGTGTGAGTGTGTGCATGGCTGTTTGTCCTGTCTGTGTCTATGTGTGGCCCTCTGATGGACTGGCAACCTGTCCAGGGTGTACCCTGCCTCTCGCCCGTTGACAGCTGGAGATAGGCATCGGCCCCCCCGCGACCCATTAAGGATTAAGCGGTTAAGAAAATGGATGGATGGATGGAGTCATTCAGTTTCGTGCAGAGCGTTATTGACGTTATGGCTGTTGAAAGAGTAAAATTCTGTTTCAGTCAATCTTCCTTTTTTTCTGTAGCTGCATGAGAAAAATATTAATGTTACCAAACACCACAGTTTTGTAACATCTTTTGGTCCATCCCTTTTTTTTTTAAAGTTTCCTTGCAGAATGTTGCATTGTGCTCTGAGTTCTGCCCAGCAAATTAGCATCTCTTAATTATAGAGCACATAATTGCAGTGTTTTGGTTGGGACATTTTCTAAAATTGTATTTTATTTTTGTTTATTATTAAAGGGAAAAATAAATATATAAAAATGTAAAAAAAAAAAAATTAACATGCTCCAGCAATGCACTGTTCAGTAGAATGAGTGCTGGCCGTCTCTATATGCCTGTAAATTCACTTGAATAGTGAGTGCCTTGGGTGGAACAAGCAGATTTCCTGCGTCCTTTACAGGGGAAACGTAATGACATCATGTGCATTCACTCTGAGGTTTAGTGATCGCTATCTCCATCATAAACACTGAAGCCGCAGGACGAGAGGTAACTATTAAAGGATGGATTGAGCAGAACAAAAGAAGAGGCCGGATTCAAATGGAGTCAAAAGATTTTACCTGTAGAGTGTCCCATCGGCATCATGGAGTGCATGTGACCTGGACTGATGGGAATGGGAACATTTGCCTCTGCTGGAATATGACGAAAGAGTTCCTTGGAGCCGGTCTCCATGCAGTTCATGAAGGGAACAGGATGTTTGCTGTCCATGTAGTACATCAAATAGAAGTTGCACATTTCATCATTTGAAGTCCCCCTGCAGAAAGAAGGATTATAATGATTAGAGCAACATGCAGGTTAGATTGGTGCTCAGACCTTCTGTCTGCATCATGTACAGATGTTGTGAGCCTGATGGTTGACATGGACACTTTAATGCTGCTTCACAAGATTATCTGTGGATTAAATTAACAAAATATCACAGTTGGCAGAAAAATAAGATAAAAATATCAAATTATATTCACCGTGTCTAGAATGTGGCTTTATCAAGCATTTCTGTTAAAAACTTACCAACTAAAAACAAGCTAAAAATTAAGACACAATCTTCAATAAATTATAAAATATTACTCTGTGTGCAAAATCTCAAAGGAATAAATAATAATCACTGAGACTAAATGAAAATATGCGGACCTGTTTTCCAAACTTGTAAAAAATTAAAAACCAGGCTTGTAAATACATTATTTTACTGGGCTCATATTTTGATTAGAAATTATTTACAGTAGATGAGAGTATCCAGAAGTTTTATTCAGTAACAATGGTGATACTTCGTAGGAATTTTTTCAAGTAAAAGCAAAAAAGTATAATTCTGGAAACTACACCTAAAACTATTTTTTTTAAACAAAAACAGTACGTTACTCAAGTAAATGTAACTCATATTACCCACATTTACTTTAATCGGATCAATTAGTCCAAAAAGTCCATCAAAATGAACGAAAACAGAATTGTATGAAGAATTTAAATGTGGAATGTGTTTGGAATATTTTGGAATGATTTATGACACTCACCCAATGTATGTTTTGGAGGTTCGTCCCTCGCCAGTAAACACACATCTGGCAGCTATGGTGTCACCATATCGTATTGTCACCTCTTTGTTAGCAGGATAGAAAGCCTGGAATGAAAACATTCATTCATGAGCCAAAAACAGAATCACATTGCTGTTGGTGTGGATACGTGTACCATAATGTATGAGTATCTATGAAAAGACTTTCAATAAAAAAACTATAGTTCAGTATTCACATTAACTTGAATAAAGAGACATAACTAGCAGTTTCTTTAAAAAAAAAATTAACTATTCAAATACACAAAAGTTTTAATGATAATGTTATAACTACATTGTATTAATTACATTTTTAATTTTAAAGCTCATTTAACACTTTGGTCTTAAGTTCGGCAAAGAAATTTAGAAAAAACTTCAAAAAAACGTGCCATCACTAAAGGAGGTTGAAGTCCCTTCCTGATCACAGTTCTATAATAAGCACACAACCACAGAAACATACAGGTCACTGTCCTTTTTCACTATTTAATGCTGCTTTCACACCGCACAGTTTGTCTGCGTCAAGCAACACTCCCAACGCATGTAGTTTGACGCATGTATGTTGAGGCTTGCAACGCTTACTTCTGAGCAAAAAAGAGCGCGTGGGTGCCGCTTCCTCTGCTGCTGGATGTTCTGAATTATGGCGGATCGCATCAAGAGAGTGGCTTGGCTTTATTTGGTAGATAAAGGTAGACAACATCGTCATCGGGTGCATCAGCGCTCATTCTTCAGATGCGTTCTGAGTTTGAGGAGTTTAACCATTTGCTCCAGGAGCTGCATAAAGATGAGGTTCGTTTTCAGCGCTATTTTCGTCTGTCCCCCGTCCAATTTTACGACCTTATGGGCCGCATTGGTGCTCAACTCTCCTACCAGGACACCAACAAGAGGCGCTCTGTTCCTCCTTAGGAGCGCCTGTCCATCTGTCTTCGGCGTTATTTTTGAAATCTGCGTTTGTTTAAAATGTTTTCACTGGTCTCGCTTCATTCAAGATACGTGTAGTGACATCACTACAGTGAGACGCTCTGATTGGTTGAAGCACTGCATCAAGTCCGTCAAAATTTCAGCTAGCTGAACTTCTGCGTTGCAACCCAAGTAACACTTCAAAAGTTGACGGAGCCAACGCACACAACTCACCGCAGAGACTCTGATGGACCTCTGACGTACTCGACCATAGACTTTACATGTAATCTTGCCGCAACTGACACTAGCGTTTGGCGCGATGTGAACGCAGCATAAGACTACACACCATGATCACAAGTCTTGTGCACTTTCAGAAGAGGCCTGGAGGCTTACAGTTTGCAGCGTTTACACGAGCAGCATAAGAGGTTGTTTTCTCACTACAAACTCACCGACAAGATAAAGCGTTATGCAAGTACAGCCCAGTTTCTCCGATCAAACAAGCAGTTTTAGCTGAAACTGGCATCTTATGACTTGATGATTTTAAGCAAAGTCTGACAAAAACATCCTATGAACTGATCATTCAAGTTGAGTTATTGTTATATGGAAAGAAAAATGTGAAAAAACTATCCTCCAAACAGAATATAAAGACTTTGGGGAAAATGGCTGAACAGCAGTATTACCAACCTGTGGTAGCTGAGGAGACTGTCTCCCAATCAGGCTCCATTTCCCATCACGGATTCTGTAACCACTGACGACTTTTCCTGTGAAATAAACGGTCATCAACAACTGAAGCTATAACTCCATGAAACACAGAAACAGTACACCATCTGCAATTACTCACCAAGCCGGTGTGTGTGGGTCCTGAAGGCAAATGGGTAGATCGGATAATTCTCATATTCACAAGCAACATCTGCATTTGTAACTGAAACAACAGAAAGTTTTTATTGGTCTTTTCTTTCAATGCAGTTTTTTTTCCTACATATTCTTTAACTGGTTTCAGAGTTGTTATAAGATATGTGCCCATTTCAATTCCTGCTTGGGATTTCAGGGATACAATACTGAGAAGCTGGTTGCCTACAGTGTGGCAAAGAAGTAATTGGAAGTGAAAAGAGGTCCATAATTATCATCACAGGTATATTTCAACTGTGAAAAAAAATCCAGGAATCCACATTTTATTTTTAAAGAATGTATTTTTATAATGATGCAGAAGATAAATTTTTGGTCAGTAACTAAAGTTCAGCACAATACTTTGTAAAGTAACCTTGATTGGCAATGACAGACGTTAAACGTTTTCTGCAAGTCTTCACCTGGGGCCGTATTCACAAAGAATCTTAGGGCTAAAAGTAGGTCCTAACTGCCGAATTTACGAGTAACTCCTAAAAGATTTGGGCGTGTCACTCTTAAATTTAGGACTCCTAGTTTCTTAAGATATAAGTAATTCACAACCACTTTTATGCCTAAAAGTAGCTCCTAAGTCTGGGAGTCCTTAAAAGAAGTCAAGTGGACTTCTAACTCCCTAAAGCTTGGTTCATGCTTGCCGCATGAACATTCCGCGCATGAACGAGACGTGTGGAACCGGCCGAGACTACTGTATACACTGTAGCTGGTATTTCAGCCCATTCTTTTGAGCAGATCTTCTCTAGTGCTGTGATATTTTGGGGTGGTCACTGTGCAACATGGATTTTCAACTCCGTACCGGAGTTATAATAGTTTTAAAACTTTCATTAGTTTTAGTTTTTATTTAGTTTTGACTTAAGTTTTCAATTTCTATTTAGTTTAAGTTTGTTTTTAATTTTTTTTGGTAGGTTAGTTTTAGTTTTTTAAAAATGCTTAGTTTCAGTTTAGTTTTTGTTAGTTTCAGTTTTAGTTTTAGTCTTTTCGTTAAACAAGTTGTGTACCGGGACAAGACAAAAAAAGAAAAGAAAAATGTATAACAAAATCTCAGAAAATGATTACGCTTTTAAAAACTGTATTGACATAGGCCTGATTAACAACCATATGCACGCAGAGTTCTGTAAGCACAATAACATGTGGATTAAAAAGCCAAACAAGTAATGCAGCTGATACAGTTCTATAAAAACACTGAGTGGCAACACATCAAAACAAAAGCCAAGCTATCTTAAGTACTATGAGGCTTTTGATCATTTTGCACATTTGTGCTTTATCTCAGCCTTCGCTGACAATGCTAGGCGGACCATAGCAACACAGACATCTTGACTGACATCTTGGGAAAATGCTGTACAGCCAGTAAAAAAACAATAACCAGAAACTAGAAAGAGATTATTTGTTCATCAACACAGCGGATACATGCACAACCTACACCAGCTACACAACTCCGGTGTAACACCGGCTCCTATTGCTGTTGTTTGCAGTTTGTAGAAGCAGTGTTAGCTTGCTTGTTAGCCGCCATAGCTCACCGGTTATGAAGTTTTTTGCTGCAGACTGTTTAATATTCGATTCAATCGCTTCCTCTGATAGCTTGCAATTCAAATATGTTGTTTTTTTTTCTTGAAAGGGAGCGAGTCCATGGGATTGTATCCAACTTTCCCATTCTGTATTTATTTTTTTTATTTTTTTATCAATACAATTTTGGCAACTGAAAAGGCACAACACAGATGATCCCATCTGTTTCTGGTGACAGCGAAGGAGCGACATAGAAATAATTCTTCTAGACTTTATGATGCACTGTATGGAGCAAAAACTAAGCACATTTTCTCATTAAAATTCATTCGTTTTAGTTAGTTTTGTGAACACTCATCACAGTTTCAGTTCATTTTGTTTCAAATTGTCGTTTTTATTTTTAGTTCAGTTAACAGTTACTTCTAGTTTTTATTATTTCGTTCGTTTTCATTAACAATAATAACACTTTGGAATTTTTAAGAATTGTGTTGCGGCGAGGGCTGCACGATTATGACCAAAATAATAATCACAATTATTTTGATCAATATTGTAATCATGATTATTAATCACGATTATTCATCCAGTCTTGTAAGATATCTATTTTTATTGCAAAAAATAAAATTATGCAAAAATAACGTGTTTGTATGACACTCAAACATTTTGATTATATGTGTGAGTCAGTGCGTGTGTTTGTAAACCAATTCGTCACCTGGAGGTGCAAAGTTGTTAGAGTGGCAAAAATAGTGGAAACCCTGCAGCCCACAGCCCTCAAGGAAAGTAAGGGAAGGAGGGATCAGACTTTGGAAGGCCAAAGAGACAGAGTGAGATGCCTTGCTTAATGTGACTGTTAAGAGGTGCCTAAAACTCCCCTATCCAGCCACCCCACCATCTCCCTACATGTTCATTCTCGGAACAGAGCCGATCTAGTGGCCTAAGACTCCCACCAGCCCCTGGCAGCAAGACTGCCCAGCACCAAGCAGGGTGCCACTCTGGTAGCCAGAACTCAGAAGGACCAGGGCAAGGGTACATTACTAACCCACCTGATGAACGAGCCAAGAGGGGGATCAAGAGGGATGGGCGCCCACCACAGCCCCGTGTTGCCTCCGTGGACTACGCCCAGCCCAGCATGTCACTGGCACTGTAGTAGTGTGAAATGTTGCTGTAGATGCTGATGTCATGTCTAAGGTGCTCCTTAGAATGTAAATGACCTGCCTTTGTATGGCATTTTCAGTCAGACGACACACATTCAGTCATTCAACCATTCACGCACACATTCACACGCTGATAGTGAGCTACATTATAGCCATAGCTGCCATGGGGCACACTGACAAAAGCAAGGTGGCTATATACTGGTGCCACTGGGCCCTCTGACAACCACCATTAGGAAAGGATGGTGAAGTGCATTGCCCAAGGACACAACGACTGAGACAGACTGAGCAGGGGTTCAAACGAGCAACCCACCAGTTAAAGGACAAACTCCTACCACATGAGCCACATCGCTCATTAAAATAGCTGAAAATTGCTTTCTTAATTTTTAAGAATTGTGTTGCGGCGAGGGCTGCACGATTATGACCAAAATAATAATCACAATTTTTTGGATCAATATTGTAATCATGATTATTAATCACGATTATTCATCCAGTCTTGTAAGATATCTATTTTTATTGCAAAAAATAAAATTATGCAAAAAAGGTCGCTCTTCTGCGATTTTGGGGCTTTCGTTGCATTGTACGATACCGTAACGTCCACCAGCTGCTAATTGTGGCGGTACTACACATCCAGGAACTTTATGCCAACTAGTCAGATCAATACTGGAGATTCGGATCTAATAAATCGCTTGCATACTACTTTTCGCCTGCTACATTGTTGACATATTCGGATGCCGCCATTGTGAGTGCTGAATGGCGTAGGTGTGGTTTTTATTTGGGCAGCTTAATGACGCTTTAGCCATGCGTTTGCCCCCTAGTGGTTGGCAGACTATTGGTTGAGGCAGTGTATGATAAATAGGCATGCAGTGAAGATCGCATTTTGAATGTAAATATTGTTGACGATCAGGTTAATTTAACTGTGGCCACCAAAATCGTGATCACGATCAAAATGCGATTCATTGTGCTGCCCTAGTTGCGGAGGCTCTTTTCCAGTTCTGCTCTTGGCCTCTGATGCTACAGTCTGTTAAATACTTAGCATTTATTAAAAAGCATTAATAATAAAATTTTCTGTCACAATCACCAATTTCGGTTTCAGGGTCTGGTGGTGAAGATACCATTCTGGATGATGTTATGATGGAAATTTTAACTTAGAGCCAAAAGCTAATTGCATAATTAGTTAATGTAGTCTAGTAGCCCTTTTAAATGGTAAGGAACAGAAAATACGTTTTTTTTTAAATGTCTTTCTAATAGTACGGTTAGTAGAAAACCCCCAAAAAAGTCATGGTCATAGTTCCTCATATTGAGCATCTTATCTCAACACACACTCACACAACACATTTCTTTATCTGTTGGTTCCTACGAAAACAGAACTTGTGAAATGTTGGTAGCTAATTTAGTAAAAACCATGCCTGATCAAACTGCTCTGTCACCACTGGGCTCTTTTTTTTATCTGTCGCTCCTGCTCTCTGCCCACATGTAACGTATCTAATAAGTGAATTCTTGATCAAACTGCTAACATTTATACAAATCTGTTACTGTCATGGACTGGTGAACTGTCTAGAGTATACCTCGCCTCTTGCTCGATAAATGTAGCAGATAGGCACCAGCCAATCCCGCAACCCTACGAAGGTTAGATGATTTACATAATAGCTGGACGTTACTCTGAATACTGAAGTCTGAGTACAGCAGATCTGAACTGTGCTTTCTCCTTTTACGGTGAAAGTTAGTGAGAATATTGAATCTGATTGGTTTGAAAGGAATCATAAAAAATAATAAGCAATAGAATATTTATTGTTTTTATTTGAAGTCTGTATTTTTACTGAAATGAAAAGATCTCAAGCCTGACCTCACCATTGCTTTGATTTTATCTCAGAATATCTAAAGCTGTTTTGTATTTGGAATTTATGTCATGTTTTTGGTGTTGGACCCAAATACAGGAAGCCATTTGGGTGTGGAAAACTTCATATTTTAATGAAGACGGTGCAGCAAACTCACAAATAATAGACTCAGGAACAAGGAGACATGGGAACACAGAAAAACTGTAAATACATTTATTGCAATTAGCAATTATTTATTTTTTGTATTGTATGAGTATGCATGTGGAATATTATTGATTTGTAAAGTCTGGAGTTACTCTGGGGACGTGCACTCTCCTGCATGGGACAGGAGATTGGGGTCATAACATTTTATAGTCAGCTGGTATGGCAGGGCAAGAGTGTTTGGGAGGAGGAGAAAGCCACTGATCTGTTTAAATATATGCTGTGTAAATATTATCTTTATTGTGTTTTTGTAATATCCAATCGACCGCTCCTTGTGTCCACGATGCAAGCAAACACTTCATTTTACACAGTCCTGGCTCCTAATACCTTGTGGTAAGGTATTAATGGTTAAAATAGGAACAAGAGATTTAATCTCTGACAGGCATAAATACACAGGGAGGGTATCAGGGAAACAAAGGGCTGCTGGGGACCATCAAAGACGCAGGCACAGACAGAGACAAGGGAACAAACCACATTGTGACAGCTTATTATTGCCTGCTTTGTTGTAATTAAAGAAAACAAGTAAAAGTTTCAATTATTCTGATCAGTTGCACATTCCTTGGGATAAGATATGCTATTTTTAATAAGTGCACATTACATTTGGGTTGTAATGTTGACCTAAGTGTACACTAAAATATTCTTAATTCTGTTTTTTATATTTTTATCTATGTGTTAATCTGTCACTTTGCTGCTGTTATGTCTGAATTTCCACAGTTAGGGGCAATAAATAAAATGTCCATTCTTTCATTGTAAGTGAAGTACAGCACTGGAACAACAGTTTTAGCTTAATAATGGGGGTTTGAGCAGTTAATATAAGCAAGTACACCATCAATAAGATTTTACTGCAGCTAGTAATGTAGTTTCGCATCACATGATTAAACTACTTCACAACGATTATGCCTCAGCAGCCAGTAAGAAAATAAGAAGAAGCTCTGAGGTTTCCAAAGCTAACACAAGACACCAAACTTACCTTTTTTTCCTGGAAGGATGACTGTGTCCACAGACATTAGCAGGTAGATGCCTGCAATGAATGGCTGCCTGTAATGAATGAACAAAAAACAAAGGAAACCCTTACTTTCTACATCTTGGTTAGATTACTAGGAATGCCCCAATCAGCATTTTAGGCCTCTGATCCCGATCCAATCTGTTAACTTCAAATCGGATTAGAGTCCAGATTTGATATTCTGCCTTCAGTATTGAAATTTATAAAACTGAAATATATTTCTAATAACTATTATAAGACTAATTTCATTAATAAGCATTACCATTATTGCAAATCCCATGAAACCAAAATCTAACAGAGAATTAAAGATCCGCTTCAGTTTAATATTTCAGACAGAATTAAAATGTATGTAAGTTGCAATATTATTGGTGTTTTCAGTATAAGCTGAAATATCCTATGCTCCTGAACTCTGCATAGATTTCTGTACTGAATAATAATAATAATAATAATAATAATAATAATAATAATAATAATAATAATAATAATAATAATGATGATGATGATGATGATAATAATAATATAAACCCTAAATTTGAAAATCAAATGGAATCAAGGATTTGCAGAATCGTGACACCCCTATTTCCGACATTATTTGAATGTAGCACAGGTGCAGTTCCCCTTTTTTCCTCTCTCGCTGCAGGAGCTAAGAGAGGTTTGTCTTTGTTTATTTCAGATTATTGTTGCATGTAAATGCCAGAAGGTGAGTTCCTATGCCTTCATTATATAGTTTAAAGTACAGTTAAGAATATTTGCTGAAGTTTACCCATATTGGAACTATGTTTAACCTGCACTGCTGATTTGTGGTATAATTAAGAGTCCTTGTTTACACCGCTATGGTGGTTTCAGTTATTGCAAAATCACCACCAAATGTAACAAGGAGTTCTGAAGTAGGAGCACTTTCGTAAAAATCGGCACGATTCATCAGCTAATATACCTGACCTCTGATCACTGAAAAAAGAGAAAATATCGGCCTGATCCGATCTCGACATTGGGACATCCCTATAGATTACTACTAGAAACATTAAGGCAGTATAATGCAAAAGTCTTAAGCCAATAAAGATTTCTTTAAATTTTTCTGTGAAAAATGTCCGGCCTTATTTGATTTCACACACAACTTTAGTCCACAGTTTATGTTTGCTAACTAAGTTTAACCAGGCACACACAATAGTATGGTTAGTTAAAGGCTCTTTTGGTTTTATCTTTACAATCCAAAAGGAACCCTGTTTTCTTATTCCTTCAGAAAAATGGCTGACTACATCTCAGGGCTGGACGATACTTCGATAAAAATACCTAATGATTGATAGACGTGTGGTGGGATAAAAAAAGAGGTTCATTAAAAAAGTTTCTCCTAATTTTTTTTTGTAGCACATCAGGTAGCTTAATACAAACGCAGACCCAGGTTGCTCTGTCATTGAGCCCTCTCTCCTCTCAAAACACAATGCAAACAATTTAAAAGCAAGAGATGTCACAGTAAGGAACGGAGGAGGAAATTGTCCCCAAAAAACGTTTCAGTAGTTCAGGTATGTGTTTCATCCCATTTTGAACCGATCCTCAAAATACAAACACTTCAGAACGGTACGGTCAGTTAAGCAGGGAACCCGCGGCTTGCTGTGAATTGCCGTTACGGAGAGACACGGGAAACTCACCTGGGTCGCACTGCTGACATCACCTGTCGCTTTAAAAATAAATACCCAGTTCTCCAACTCGTCTATAGAAGCAGAAAACTAAAAAACACAAGTGGTGGATATACTTGCTGGCTTCAGCACTCAAACACTGGGCTCCAGTGTGGTAACTGGTTAGCTTTAGCAGCTGGACTGAATTAGAATCAGCTTTATTGGTCACATTTTTACATAAAAACTAAACAAAAGGCCTGAACAATTGACATAATAAAGTGTCATACATTTTTTAAAAGATTAAAAAGCATCAAGATAAGCTCTATATTAAAATTACTAACATATTTAAAAAACACATAAATAGTATAATGTTTAATAAAATTTTTCTTTTTTTGTATTTACTGATGTCACTTAGCTCTCTTAACTTGATTTGTTTCTTACAAACCTAGTTATGGCAAATTTATTTAAAAATAAAAAGGGTGTTTGGATAAGGGGCTGAATTCAATTCTTAGTTAAAATCAGTTCATTGAAAAATAACAAACTGACAATGGAAGCAATAAAAAAAAAAATATATATATATATATATATATATATATATATATATATATATATATTTATTTAAAATATACATTTTGTGATAGTTATTGATAATTATCGATATCGATCAGAATGACTATTCGCTTTATATTCTCTTTTTCTATATCGTCCACCCCTACTGCAACTTCACCGGATGCTCTAAAGCATTCAAGATGAGTCAACAGCTTCACTGGAATGTTGTCAACAATAAGGTATCTTTTCCTCATCCAAGATTCAATTATTGATTTATGCGAATGTAATAAACAGTTATAAATTGGAGTGCATGCTACTGCGTGACACTGCTTCCTTTACCACAGTGACAAAAAACATAAAAACTATAAATTAAGATTCAGACTTACGGTTTTAATGTCATTCTTAATGTTAATCCAGAGCAATCTCTGTGGTGATCTGGAAAAGAGGAGAAGAATTATTCAATTCAATTCACTTTTATTTATATAGCGTCAATTCACAACAAATGTCATCTCAAGGCACTTTAGTCATTTCAATACAATTATACAAACAGTCCAATCAGTTAAAAGTTTTCTATGTAAGGAATCCCAGCAGATTGCGATGAGTCATCAACGTGAGGTTGTGCCCGGATCATGCAGACTCCAACCACAGCATTTCCTCAGCAATCCCTCATACTGAGTAAGCATGTAGCAAAACTGGAGAGGAAAAACTCCCCTTTAACCGGAAGAAACCTCCAGCAAAAATGATGATTAAGAAAGCAAAAAGCACAGATACAGTCTTCAAGCCCGTCTGTGCCTTCCCAGGCCACATCCCCTCTCCAAGCCCTCCAGATATTGCTAAGGTGTGCTTAAGGCCCAGGAAAGATATCAGTGTCTAAATCACTGACATAAAACAGGAATCTGTATATATATTTCCAGCCCTGTATGTCACAATAAGGAATCTATGGCTGAGTTATTTTGTTGTGGTTGTTTAGCTCTATCTAACAACCAGTCTTCACTGAGCTTATACATTAAGCTCTGGCACAAATGATAAAGATATGGATCAAATTTCAAGTTAACATTCATTGCAGACACAAATATACTATCAACTTCAAATTTAAAGTGCAACTCACCACAAAATCTGCTTTATTTGCTGATAAGCTCTATAAATGGGTGTTCAATAGTGCTGTGTATATGTAGGGTCAATATTTTTGAAATTTGTACATTTTAGTGAAAATATAAATCTTGTGCCAAAAATCGTGAGTGGAGTACCCACTACTGGTAAATACTTTACACTGCACTGCACGTGAATTTGAATCCGGCAATGCTACTGGCTCAGCCTGGGTTTCTAGCGTCACTTTGAATTTCTGATGACCTGCGTCCTGTATAAAAGAAGCTTGGTCTCGGATACACCTCCATAGCAAGTTGGCAATTCACTAGCAATAAGCTCAAAATGATACAGCTCAGGGCTGCTTGCCTCCTCCACAGAACCTTCCTCCGTTTGTTCTGAAGGAGGTAGAGGGAAATATTCAACCTCATAATTGCCCTCATATACAGGTGTTGCCAAGCAACGTGGCCAGAGCGAGCCGACCGCAGCGATTTATCAGTGAGGGGAAGTGAGATGATGGCTTTACCTTACGTTACGTGATACTAAATATCATTTCAGACGGCCAGTACACTACTTACTGCTTGTGTGTGTCCAGAGGATGATGCAAATAACGTTGAGACTCCGTTGCCATTTGAGCCAGCACAATAATTTAGAACTGTCATCAGGCAATTTGACGGGACGCCTTTCCTAGGTGTACATTATCACTTTTTAATGTACACCCTCCACCCAATCAGAATTGAGTATTCACCCCAACCATGGTGTAAATATATATATATATGTATAAATTAATTAATGTGGAGAGAAAATGTGGTAATAGCCACATGATCCACTCAAGTACCATATCTTCTAATGGGGGCAACATTTTGAAACCTGTTTTCCCACTGCAAACAAAGCCCATACATGGCGGTCTACCACATTGGACTGAAACTGATCTTATCTTTAGCGTCTTTTTTTATTTCGTTCTTTGCTACTATAAAAAAACAAAATATCAACCAACAGCAACTTTGAGCTACTATGGTACTCACCTCTGAAGGCACTAATATCTCCATAATGTATCTGCAGCACAAAGTAGGACATTCTTGAATTTCTTCCAACTTTAAACCCAACATCTAAAGGAGGAAAAGAGGAATAAAAATATCTGAAAGAACACAGAGGCCAAACAATACTGTATAATAGCTATCTGCCCTGCACCTGGCAGGGACAGGAATATGGGTGCAAAATAAAATAAAATAATTACCCAAATGAATGTATGCTGAATATGGTTATCAGCAGCTATTCATATTTAGATAAGGAAAAGTTGAAAATATCCTAAAACTATTTTCAATTTATCTTTCTCTAAATTGCTTTGTACCATGTCTACAGAATAAACGGTAGTGGATGAAAATTAAATTTTGAGTGTGGGATTTACCTTTAGGTAACTTTGTTGGTGGAGCATTTCGAGCCCAGGCGTACATAATGGAAGACTCATCTTCACAAGTACCTTGCACACTGCCACAGTCCCTGAACAGAAGGGTGACACAATCAAAACCACTTTCTTCCTAAATTTATTCCAACTGTGGTATTAAAATAAAAATAACACCAATAAATAGTTTTAGCTAACTTAGCTAGTTTTAGGACAGATGGAGTGACATACAGGCCCAAAAACACACATGCAATTTAAAGGAGGCTAGATTATTTTATTTTTGTCTTTCCAGTGTTCCATTCTACAATTGCTGGACGTTTCTCACCAGATACACTTACAACCAGGTATGTACATGTAATGTATAAGAATATAAATAAACTTTTGTATGGCTTTACATTAAATCAGCCTTAACCTCCTGTGTTCTGTCATTAAAAAAAATAAAAATTGTTTCTATTTGCCGAATGCCAGACCAAGTCAGATCAAAATGGCGGGTCAAGTTGATTCTGTTTATGTGGAAGATTATTTGCATATTTGGACATATGCAAATCATGTCAAAATATTACAACCAAAATATGTCTGTGTGTTATTTAAGACAGAAGCTAATGCTTTCTGGAATCTGGATGATGTCTACATTGCTGCTTATCTATTTCCCCTTGAGGCCATCTATTTTCTATTTTGGGAAGCGAACCAGCCCATCATACAACAAAACGTCCGCAACATGAGGCTACAGCCCCCGGATGTCAAAGCTTGCAAGCTCCACCTCCTTTTTAGCCCAAAATGTAATGATGGTCATTATGGCCAAATATTTTTAACTTAGCTTCATCAGGCCACAAGACATTTGTTTACATGTGAATTAGGGATGTCCGATATTATCGACCTAAAGTTATTATCGGCCGATATTGGCATTAAAATGTAATATCGGAAATTATCGGTATCGGTTTTTATTTTTTCAGTAAGATGAGTTTTTCACAACATACACATATTATATATCAAACTCTTCAGCTACTTCTTTTCTCTGTCATAATGTAAAAATATGACAGATTTGAGGTTTAGTTTTTGAGATATTATTTGTTTGAGATAACTTTCCATTTAAGATAACTTTAACAAAGGACTGAATTTTGTTTACTGGGCTCTAATCTGTCACTGTTTCCTCTTTGTGACTGTTTAAATTTGCACATTTGGTTGCTTGAAAGATGGCTAATTAAGTCAATGTTGTTGTTTGATTGTATTCAATTATGGCCACTGGCCAGTTACATGTAGAGCTAAATTAATGCAGTGTTTAAGCCCACTTTATTTTTAAGATTGTAATACCCAAAGTAGGTTTATTATTGGCCCTGCTGGTGTTTAATTTTTTTATTCTTCTTTCAGTTGTTTCCACTTTACCTCAATGCTTTAAAGGTATAATGTTGTTTATAGATGACAAAATAAAAATGGCACCTTTTTCAATTGCCTAACTAAAATTCTAGTACTTATTACATTGTATACATTTGTAAAACTCAAGTATGCCTGATACAAGATATTTCATTGTAGTTACCTAAAAGGGTTTAGTAGTTTTTGTTCTTTATGAGGGAGGGTCCCCACATATTGGTATTGGTTTATATCGGTATCGGAAATTATGAGTTAGGCTATATCGGTATATCGGTAGAAAAGACAATATCGAAAATCCTTAATGTGAATATTCTTTTCCAAGACTGCATGTCATGATGGGATGTTTCAGTTGATCACAAGGCTTAAAAAAAGTCAACGTTTGGGGCAATACTCCAACTTCTAAACATGGCGCTCTTAGTGTTTCCAATTAAATGTGGGTCTTACCAGTAGCTGCTGGTGGAGACGGGAGTCTGGCAGCCAAAAAGCAGCATGTGATGAACTGTGTCCATACTGGCATGAGGTAGGAAGTCCACTGAGAACAGAAAGGAAACACGTTATGGTTAATGGATACATAAAAAAAAAATATCTGGAGTTTTTTTTACTTTTGGTCAATAATTCAAACAAACACTGTGAGGTGAATATTGTTTCCCCATGGTAATTAAATACATGTTTGACTTACCAATATATGAGTCTCTACTAGTTGGCACAGGAAATGCCATGCACAGGTACGTGTCCGACTGAAATAATAAACAAGACCATGATGTTTATCACATTATTTCATAACTAAATGCTAATAATTGCAAATTATTTAACCACAACTCAATATTCTGCTTCTATAAGTATCTCTATCATATTGCATTCGCTGTCCGTACTTATTAAAAAGTTTGGAGGCGTTCCAGATTTTACTAAGGAAACAGCCTTAGATGCAGCTACAGAATCTATTAGGAAATTCTTTAAACATCCCCACAGTGTAATGCTTTAATGGTTTTTAAAAGGTGAGACGTGGAGAGCAGGATAGACACTCTTTGAGGGTTTTTTTTTAACAGAAATAACTTTTTAGGTGAGTAAATTAATCAATTACAGCGACAGTAACTTGTTAGAGGGAATAACTGTTGTTTAAGCTATGAGGTTAGATTCAAGAAACTGCTCAGTCAAGTTAAGTGTTTCATAAAAGCCTCTTACAGTCTCATATATCCGGGACTTCTCTGGAACTACTTCCACAAATTGTTTTCTTCCTGTCCTGTTATTTCATTCATACTACATGAAGAAGCTGGTTTCTAAAAACACAGCACCAACCAAACGAACCAAATGAAACAGCAAGGAGTTTGAGATGTATTTTGGTAGAAGGGAATTTACATCCAATGATGCTGAAAAAACCCCAACAATCTACAAAATATATTTTAGTATTTAATTTCTAGTAGATAATAGTTCATGGTAATATTGAAAAATACTTAATTTTCAAAAAACTAAACTAAGCATTCTTTATTCCAACTTAGCACAAAAACTAAAGGGATTTGTGTTTTCTTCCCAATATTTCTTTGTTGAGGCAATGCTTTGAGGCAATTAATAAAACCTGATTATTAAACTATGCCTGGAGTTTTTCAGTCTTTCAAGATTTTTATGAAGTAAAACAATGGAAGTGATTTCGTTTACTTTTCGCTATCTTCTTGCAAAATACACATACAGTCACGTCTTGTGAGGACAGAGCACCACTAGTGTACTAGTGTACTGTACTACATTGCTGTTTTGATTAAGAAAATGTAGGCCAACCTGGGAGTGCGACTAGATAAGCCTCTGCTTCCTTTTGAACAACATTTTGTGCTTTAACACATTTTCAGGCCATATCAAAAAAGCGCTGAGAAGGCCTATTCTATCTGTGCTATTCCTTATTATTCTTCCAGAAATTTATTTGTTTTCTGAAGACCTAAACAATACAACACCAAAAATGTTTCTGTGAAATTGACATATTTTAAGGGCAAAAGTCGAAACAAAAAAGCGCAACAGCGCCCCCTCTGGATAGTTTAAAACACCCTCCCCATTTACCTTACTTTAACATAGTGGTAGGACATTTGATACACTTGTAGAACAGCCCAAGATCTACCTAAAAGTCTCCAACTGTCATAGTCCAACAAGAACAGGAAGTCAGCCATCTTTGATTGAACCTGCAATTTTGCACAATTTTTGCCTGGTTTTAGCCCTTTATTTAACCTCTAGATTTAATCAAGCCCCTCCCTACATGTTTTATAGACTGGCTTGAAAATTTGTGAGTTTGATCATGAATCATTTCAGATGTTAATTTAATAAAATCCTGTCTTTTTGTGCATGCTGAAGGGGCGAGGCCTGGCCTCAAACTTTAGCTACCTCAGTACAAGAAGTGTTTTAATTTGAAAGGTGCATATTTTATCACCCTTACCAAATCAACATTAAACTGTGTGCACTAGCAGAAGACGAGTTAGTGTAAATTGGCATAGTGTACACTGAAACTTCTCAAAAGGATGTGGCCATGGCGTTGTGGATAGCTGGTGTCCCGACGTGACCAAATGTTTGGCCCATCATCCCCAAGCCTTTCACCTGACATTATGAAACTTGGTAAACATGAGGTGGTAGTGTTTAGCCTGGCGACACAGCCTGGATTAAAATTAAGATGCGAGGGCTGATTGAAGCCTTGTCCAACTTTAATTTGTGTTCTATTTCGTTTGATAATAATGTTTCATATTTTAATTGAATGAAGACGGAAAAAGGATTCAGGTTAGGACTTTAGGCAGGCCGTTCCATCCTGTCTACTTCCTAATCCTGTACCTAGTCCGTGACAGTTTAGTCACTACAAATGTAGCACAGTCAACAAACCTGACATCATAGTTTTTTTAAAGTAGTTCACACAATAAAAACAAGACTCACCTCAGTTGGCAAAACCCCAGGCATTCGAAGATCCACAGTGAAATTTTGTGAGTTTAGGAGCTGCGGCGGATTGACTCTGGACACACAGTCACTGGGGTTCAAGACATTTTCCCAAACCCTTAGGGAAGAACACAGAAACAAGAAGATATCTCCTTTTACTGACATATACACACTCAGAAGGAAACATAAGCTAGCAGGGTCTTTTATAAGTTATTTGATGTACAAGTCCCTTATTCATATAAATTCATAAAAAAAAAAAAATGTATATGAAATATATGAATAATAATGTATCTGATCCGAGTAAATGAACTATGTAAAATAATTCTGGTTGACCTGTTATAAATATATATATTTTTTTATGAATATGAGTAGGTTGTACTGCAACTTGACATTTATTAGAAGGCATGATACAGTGTGATGCATATCAACAACATTAGAATATGGACATCTTACGACAAAGTGAGCAGCCATTTTCTGGACAAGCTGCAGCTTTAATAAGTCTGACTCTAGAATACGGTGCCTTCACTAAGTTTATTAAAGATAAACGGGAAATATCATTCACAGCAATTCTAGCCTAATAATATTTAACTCTCTAATGCCCATAGGCTTGACAGGTATGTCGTTTTTCCCCAGCGCCTATCCCTTCTCTCTTTGGCTGCAGTGTAGTGTCTGGGCCAAAAAGACAGGCACACAAACACACACACCAGATGCAAAGTCTTCCTTCAAACACTGGTCTTTGTGGCTGTTATCATTTCGGCAGTTGCGCACACAATCTTGGTAGATCACTTGCAAATCAGGAGCATGCCATTTTGCAGCAAACGCAATTTTGCACTTTTTATTTAGAATATTGATCAATGAAGCCCTTAGCATATATGGCCCCATGATGTCAGGAAAACATGGGATAATGTTAACGAATTTCACCAAAACAGTATAACCTGCAATAGATAAACAAATATTTAATCATTATCAATTACTGTATGTACTTAAACAAAAAGGGTGAAATAACTGAATCCATGTGTTACATTTTAGATTCTTCAAAGTAGCCACCCTTTGCTCTGAATACTGCTTTGCATTCTCTTCAGCTTCTAGTCACCAGAAATGGTTTTTCCAACAGTGTTGAAGGAGTTCCCAGAGATGCTTAGTACTTGTTGGACCTTTTGCCTTCACTCTACGGTTCAGCTCACCTCAAATCATCTCCATTGGGTTCAGGTCCGGTGACTTTGGAGGCCAGGTTATTTTAGACTTTTTGGAAAAGTACTACATAATTCCATATGTGTTCATTCATAGTTTTGATGCCTTCAGTGAGAATCTACAATGTAAATAGTCATGAAAATAAAGAAACAAACTTTTGGTCTGTACTGTACATCTCATATAGTCAGTTCATGTATAAAAATGTAATTTATCATATTCATTTGATATATCTAATTTTATTGAAAACCCTCCATCATGCTAAATTTTGTGTTCTGCCAGTCAAACAACTTAGTTGTAATTTCTAGATCATGAATGGATAGTTTAGCAACTGGAATAGGAAATAAAAAGTATATTTTTTTCTGAATCAAGGAATTCGGCCCAAACAATTCCATTAGTAACCACTCTACTCTTGAATGTAATAAACTAGAATTGGTTCACAGGTATAAATATCTGGGTATCTCGTTGATGACTCGCTCCCCTTTAAACCACATGTAGAGAAACTTGTGAAAAATCTGAGGTTAATGTCTTCAAAAGGTTGATACCATGTATCATGCTTCTCTAAGGTTCATCACTAACTGTAAATCTCAGACTCACCATTGTGAGTTAAAGTCTCAGGTAGGATGGCCTGCTTTGGTGAGTTGGAGGAACACTCATTTATACTGTTTTATATACTTGGCAATACTTGGGTTACTACCTTCTTACACATGCTCCCTGCTTGCAATGAAACATGCTGGTTGGTATTTTCTTCGTCCGCATGGTTACTTGTTGCTTTCTGTTCCATTTGCTCAAATAGAATTTGATAAAAGATCTTTTGTCCATTAAGAACCCTTGGCTTGGAACAAACATCAGAACGACTGGAATATGACTGAACTCACATTGCTTTTAAATCTAAATTAAGACTCCTTGACACCAAGTCTATAACATACAATTGTTTTCATTAGATTGCTTGAATTTTTTATTTGAATTTTACTGAATGTTACTGAATTTTACTCAATTTTATTTTAATCTATTTTGTAAGTGTATGTCTCGTTCCTGTCTGTGTTTAACTGAGTAATTTCTGTAACTGAGTCACTTGCTGCTGCCTATCTTGGCCAGGTTTCCCTTGAAAAAGAGGTTTCTAATCTTAATGGGATTCTCCTGGTTTGAAAAAGAAATACAAAAAATCTGGTCATACTATTCTTACATTCGTCTCCAGATGTAAATCAAATTTCATACTTTTGCACATTGTTCGGGAATGCTAAAAATATATATATATTTTTTTAAACAGATGCATTTAGATGATTTGACAGAAAACAGGGTGTAAACTTCAATAGATCTAAATGAAATGTAGATACTTAGACTAGATTCGTCCATAAGATCTGAAATAAAAAGTTTTAAAGTGAAATTCATCTTTTCCCCTTACCTCTGGGCCCCATACAGGGAGGGTTGTATTTCCACACTGTGACTTTGATGGAAGAATGCTACCACCAGACAGACCACCAAGAGTCCCATCACACCTCCAGGTTTTGCAGCACAACTCACTACCAGGCTGTAAATGTGAAAAATAAGCTATCAGAAACTTCATGTAGGCATAATACACGATTTCCTAAATACATTTGTTAGTTTGACAGTTTGACAATAGAAACTGGTTACTTTCCTCCATTCTGCCATCGTTACCCAATATTAATCATTTCTGCTGTTGAGTTTTGATTTGACTTCTAACTATGGTTTCTGTTCTTTCATATTGCAGCTGATCAAAGCAGGTAGCAGCTGGACATGTGAAGAAATAGAATAGCTCCTAAACAAAAGGTGTTGCTAGAGAGAGCATCATTCAGCTGAACAGAAAGAACAGAACAAAAGGTCAGGCAGGAAATCCACAGGAGATGCACTAATCTAACGACACTTAGCCTCACAGATGTTGCTGAGGTCAAGAAATGCAAACGTTTTTGAGTGTCGGTCAAAATGATGGGGAGAAAACATGTCTAGCGTGACCTATTATCACAGGATATAAAGTCCTCCCAAACAGTAATCTGGTTATTCTGTTTTGATTATCAAAATTTTAAGCATTGTCTATTATATTTTAGTGACTCTAAAACATAATAAAACAAATCAATAACACAGATCAGTACAATCGCGGAAAAAGTTGAGTATAAAAAGTTAATGATGGTCTTGAATATTAAAATCAATCTCATTCTATGTTCATTCCAACTCATTGAGTTTCCATAATTTTCTCTTTTTTGTGGTTGTTTAATATGCATATTCTGGCTCCACTTTCCATGTTGGACTTTATTAAAAAAAGGGGATCATGACATTCTCGACACAACAAACCTTCATAAGTCAACCCAGCAAAAGGTTGAAAACAAACCAGTTTTGTAACCATTGACTTTGAATCTGTTACTAATCTGTTCATCAGTAAGATTATTGAAAAAGCTGTATCTCAACAATTGAATACATTCCTGACAATGAACGACTCCTTTGGTAATTTTCAGTCTGGTTTCCGTGCCCATCACAGCACTAAGACTGCCCTCGTCAAAGTTTTCAATGACATCCGCATAAATATAGACAGCGGCAGACCCACAGTTCTGGCTCTGTTGGACCTCAGTGCAGCGTTTGACACTGTTGATCATAAAATGTTACTGGAACAACTGGAGAGCTGGATCGGACTCACTGGTACAGCACTTCAATGGTTTGAGTCTTATCGCAAGAACAGGAATTTCTTTGTGTCCATCAGAAATTTCTCGTAAGAACCAACAGAAATCACACGTGGGGTCCCCCAGGGCTCCATCCTGGGACCCCTCCTGTTCAATATTTATATGCTCCCACTAACCAAGAATATAGCAGCCAATAAGATTAGTTACCATAACTATGCAGACGACACACAGCTATACATTACATTGTCACCAGGTGACTTTGATTCTATCCAGACCTAAATGAACACATTGAACAAATCAACGACTGGATGTCCCATAATTTTCTATAGCTAAATAGAAACAAAACGGAAGTAATTATTTTCGGACCTAAGGAGGAATGATCAAGAGTCAGCACACAGCTTCAGTTAATACAACTAAAAAATACTAATCAGGCCCGTAATCTAGGTGTAATAATGGACTCAGACCTGAACCTCCAGGGTGGCATAAAGGCAATAAGGTCAGCCTTCTATCACCTGAAGAACATCTCTACGATTACAGGACTAATGTCACAGAAGGACCTTGAAAAACTGATCCATGCATTTATCTTTAGTCGGATCGATTACCGCAATAGCGTCCTCACAGGTCTACCTAAAAAAATATCAATCAGACAGCTGCAGCTGATTCAGAATGCTGCTGCCCGTGTTCTCACTAGAACTAGGAAAGTAGAACACATCACCCCAGTTCTTACGTCCTTACACTGGCTCCCTGTAGCGCAGAGAATGGACTTTAAAATATTCCTACTAGTTTATAAATCACTGAACGGTTTAGCACCAGAGTATGTTGGAGATATGTTGTCACTATAACAACCCAGCAGACCAATCAGGTCCTCCAACTCTAGCTTACTAAACATTCCTAGAATTAGAACTAAACAGGGAAAGGTAGCTTTCAGCTTCTTTGCTCACAAAATCTGGAACAAACTTGCAGAAGAATGCAAAAATGCTGAATCATTAGGCTCTTTTAAAACCAAGATTAAAACTCTACTATTCAGAGCAGGCTTTGAGTCCTAAATTGCGTTTTTGACCACTCTTTGATTCTCGTGGTGTGATTTTTATTCTTTTTTTTTTTTTTTTTACCAATTGTGTTTTATTTAATCTTATTTTTATCAAGTGTTTGGTTTCTTTACCACTGAATCATGTAAAGCAACTTGAATTGCCTTCGTATTTAAAGTCTGCTATATAAAGAAAATTGCCTTGCCTCGCCTAATGTAGAAAATGTGATCTAGCAAATCCACTTAAAACTACTAATAAATTGGAACAGTAACCACAAATGTACTGGTACACCAACAAAAGCTAAAGAACACCGCTTGGGATGGACCACTTACCGATTTAAGTACAAAAATCAAAAATTCTTCCCTGTAATAGCAGCCTTGTCTTCCTTTGGGATGCCACGGACACACTTCCCACCCATAAGATATAAATGGGTTGTGTGCTTTACGGACAAGCAGTTTACCAAGCTGATGCATCTAATTTGTGAACCCCAATCCAGACATTTTCTCCAGGCCTCTAGTCAGATTTCAAACATCTTCGATTAAAAAATCCTTCTGATGCTCGCCTACTCCAGTATCGTGTCTCCAAAGCTTGCTGCTTGTCATAAAAGAAGGGTTTCTGCTACATTCTACAACATCTGGGAAATAACACTCCTCTGTATGAAAAAGTTTTTTTAAAAATTCCTTCAAATTCTAAAGTAACAAAGCAATCCTCTGGCTGAACAAAACCTGACATTTTGTCTATCCAGCAAACAGGCAGGAAATTAATCGAATATTATTTGTTAATCGTTTCATCTCAATGCCTAAATTAGTCATTTTTATTTATTTTTTCTAACATCGAGGCCTTCAAAGTTGATTTTTGATCACAACTTTTCACAGATTTAAATATATATCAAATTACATAAATTACCTCAAAAACTAAGTTTCCCGAAATTGTTGTAACCTTCTTACTTTTTGACCTTCAAAGATGATCTAGGTGCCATCTGAAATGGATTGTAATGCTCTATCAGATCAAATCATGTTTCGACACATACCTCCTCAGAATGTGGGTAAAAAGCCCACTTACAGCCATTACGAAGCTCATTAATATCCTTTTGCTGCTGTTTGGATCATTGAACTTTAGTTTTCGAGGATGCTTTTCCGTGTTAAAACTCACTGAAACGCAATGCTTTGCCGATGACTCATCGTGGTGGATCAAACAGAGGAAAGAAGGCTGAAGGTCGGTGCTGAGCTAACATAACAATCCTCTGAGAGCAAAAAGGAAACTATGGAAACGGGGCTCTTCCCACTCACTGAGTACGTGATAAACCGTCTACCGCGTTAAACTCAGACAAAGGTGTTAATAAGAACATTTATACAACCACGTAGAATCTAAACAGCGAATTTAGAAGTATTTTAGATTTCCACAAATTTGCTAACCACAAGTTATTTGCTCTGAGAAGACAGCTGCTTGAAGTCAACAGCAGGAAATATAAATGCCTTAAATATAAGAGTTCTGATGACATGTCAGAACTTCACGTTTTCATTTAGTGGAGTTTTTATTCCGTATTCTGAAATAGGTTTAGCTCAAATAATTGGCGATATCATTAATATAAAAATTATATGGCAAGCCTGAAACAAACAGAAACCTATCACCTATAAAGCTACTGGTGTTATACCTGGTGAAAAGGCTAAAATGTAGCTAACTGTGTGGCTAATAAGAGCTCAAAAGATCTACCTGCCTAGGCAGAGATGCTCTAACGTTGTTAGCTTTTAACAGCAATATATATTGGCTCGATAGGCTAATGGTGGCTATTTCTACATGTTTGTAATTATAACATTATAACCGACTTCAATTAAACTGTACAATAGCAGGAGAACAATCGCAAAGATATAGTTAATATATTTATTAAAGAACAATACCTGGTGGTAGCTGCAAGTCTTTCCAGATTACGATGGCTTTTTATTTATTATGGATAAGAAGCAGTCACGTCTGAACGTCCTCTTTCAGAGTAAAAGCACCAAATAGACCATAATTGACCATAACAGGCGATGGGAGTCTGCAGACGTCGACGCCGAAGTGACGTCCGAGCCCATCGGAGCGTTGCGTCAGCGCGTCTAACGTTCTTTGGATCTAGCTGTAAAAAAAGCTGAAACATAAATAGCAGGGGAAACCATGTTGTTAAAAAGAAAAAGAACATTAAATGTTTATTACAACTTTTCGTGTAGACAACAAACAAAACAAAGAAAAGAAAAGTAAAGAAAACAGGGAAGGCATCATCAAAAACAGATTTGGTATCTGTTTTTACCTTTTGTTTTGTGGATGTGGTAGTTTCCCATATAGGCCTAAAGATGATAAACTGGGCAAAAGAAAGTTGTATTCAATGCTCTTCTCATTGGAAAAGTAATATCACACTTTAAAGTAACAGTCACTTTGTCAATTATGGATACTTTTTTTTCTTCATATATTTTCTTTATGTACTGATCATTAGTTTTAAAGCTTAAATGCTTACAGTTTAGACGTTTCCACTTCAGGGTCTGTCATGACTCTCTACCTGTTTTGTTACACAGGTAGAGAGTTGTTACAGGGAGTTGTTGTTACGCTTCTGTTCTTAAGTCTTCTTACAGTTTCTTCTTTTGCAACTTCAAATAGGTTGTCCACATTGGGGTGTCAGCTCCACCCATCTTCCTATCATCTCTAGCCAGCCACCCCACAGCATTATGCTGCCACCATCATGTTTCACAGTGAGTAATAGGTGGTTTCAGGGTGATGTGCTGTGTTTGACACTTTTTGCTTATAAACTACACATTTAGATTCTTAATTAAAGTTTGCCCCACTGGACATCCCATGATTTACTTTCAACGCTGGCTTTCTTTTTGCCATTGTTTTAGAAAGCCCGTGTTTGTGGAGTGCATAAGTAATAGTTGTTCTTTCATTAAGTTCTCACACCTGAGCTGTGGATCTCTGCAGCTACCCCAGAGTTACCATGGAGCTCCCATCTACTTCTCTGATTAAACATCTGCAGGACTTTTATTTAAACTCTCTTTGTAGTTTACAAATGTTAATCTAAACAAGCGTCTGTGATATGTTCAAAGATTGGGATATTGTTTTGTGATATAACTCTGCTTTAAGCAACTTTCTCCCTGAGCTGTCTGCTGTGCTCTCTGCTCTTTATGATGTTTCTTCTCTAATCTACTCTAACAAACCTCTAAGGTTTTCCTTAAACATTTGTATTTATGGTGAGAATAAATGACACACAATGGACTCTATTTACTAATTCGGTGACTTCAGAAGCCAATTCTTAGCACTGAATTTTATTTTGAGGTATTAGAGTAATATGTGCTTGTCAGAGTTTTTCCTGTTAAAAACATTAATATAATTTTCTGCCCATTTATGCATTACTTTAACATTTGTAATGTTAGCGTAACAAAAACTTCAAAGCATATGAATAATGGTGCAAGGCACTTTATGATATAGTGGTAACACACTGCCAGAGGTGGGTAGAGTACCTAAAAATTCTACTCAAGTAGGAGTAGCACTTCAGCAAAATATGTTTATGTGACAGTGTGGAGGTCCTGTCACTGTGGCTCCGATAGATCACGTGCCCCGGCTGCTTGGCCATGGGGATTCCCTTTGGCTGACTGGTTAGCGCACATGACTTTCACCTGGGAGTCGTGGGATCAAGTCCCCACCCAGGCCCTCGTTGTGTACCATGCCACATTTGGCGTTGCTGGCAGGGTCCGTGTGAGACTGGTAATAAGTCCATGGATTCGAAATTGGTGGCACCCTGCACGGGAGCACGAGCTTGTGATAAGAGGGGGGAGAGATGTGACAGTGTGGAGGTCCTGTCATTGTGGCTCCGATAGATCACGTGCCCCGGCTGCTTGGCCACAGGGATTCCCTTTGGCTGACCGGTTAGCGCACATGACTTTCACCTGGGAGTCGTGGGATCAAATCCCCGCCCAGGCCCTCGTTGTGTACCTTGCCACATTTACTCAAGTAAAAGGGAAAACATGCTAATTACTCGGGAAGGTGTAAAAAAGTATTTGATAAAAAGGCTACTTGAGTACTCAGTGTTTCTGAGTTACTTTTTCTTCAGTTTCATCATCAAACAGACAAAAGTACAACACAATGGGTTATTTAAAAGACCAAAGTGAAAAAATTACAATAGATAACCCAGAAATTGTGGGTTCGGGTTCTGCACGCTAAAATCCGTTGTGTCCTTGAGCAAGACACTTCACCTACCATGGGTACATGGTGTTGGCCGATGGCACGATATGGCAGCTTTGCTTCTGTCAGTCTGCCTCAGTCTGCCAACAGTGTGAGAGTGAATGAATAATGGAATTGTAAAGTGCTTTGAGGGTCTGGAAAAGCGCTGTATAAATTTTAATCTATTATTATATATTCACTCGACCTCATAATGCAACAAGCTCAACAAGCTTAGTCTTTATTCTCTGGATGTGCTCAGTAGGTAGAGCATCTAGAAATTTGACTGAAGTAAGAGTAGCAAGACATCATAATAGTATTACTCAAGTAAAAGTAAAAATTATAGTAAAGCTACTCTTAAAATTATTATTATTATTTTTTTTTATTTATTTTTTTTTTTTAACGTGTCCTGTCTAGCAGTATGCTACTCAGAATTGGTGTCTGAGTACCAAGTACAAGCCCAACAGTTTTACTTTCCCAAGCAGAGTATTACAGCTTCGCTGTAGTACGCCACTTGATGTATATGTATGAAAAATCTTTATTAGTGATTACTTTGGTTCAATTTCCTGACGTCATGGACATTAAACTGAGACAAGAAGGGAGAAAGGAAGAAGGTGAAGAAAAGAAACCGGACCAACAGAGGGGCGAACCGACGACACAAGACAGGGAGGCAAATAAAGAACACAAGAAAACATCCCAGTCCTCCACCTCTGCCGGACGGCAGAGAAACAGTAATACAAAACAAAAACAACAAACTGTACAGAACCAAACCAACAGTTCGGATCTGGTAGAATAAACAAAGAATTACACATTCACTACACACAAGCATTGATTAATGAACATAATACAAATGTTTCTGGTAAGCTCCTGTGAACAACTAACTAATGATGATAACCTCAGCTTAAGATATGTCCGTCCTCACCTATGTCCCCACACCTATGTGTGTGCGAGCATGCAGGTCGGAATAAGGTTTCCCCATGCAAGTGATTGATAGCTGGTGTAAGGAACCGTCAATCCGTCCTACAGGAATCGGCACAGACATGGAGGAGGCAAGAGATGTATGCATCCAGCGTCCCACAGAGTACAGAGTCCACAGGCGGATCAGCGCAGGGTCGATCACCCGCCAAGAGGGGAACAGATGGAAGCCCCAGGGGAGCACCCACCAGCCGCGATGCTGGGGCCCGAGAGATCGCAGTGACGAGCCCACGGGCTCCGCCGGTAACCGGCTACGCCAGGGCGGGCCCGGACCAGGAACCGGAGGCCACGGGGACCAGGGGCAACCCGACCCCCCAGCGGGGCCCCAACCAGGGACCAGCCGACAAGGGCCCCCCCGCCGCCGCAGGCAAGGAGGACCCGCAGCCAACCGACGGACAACACACGCCGCCGCCACCCCGGACCAGTACCCACCGCCAACAACCCGGCCCGCCTCCACACATCCACACGCCAGGGAGCCACAGCAAGAGCCACAGCGGATGTACGCCCTCCCCAGGCCGCGCCCAGCCGGCACCTGGACATCCAGATCTTCCAGCTCCAGGGTCCAGATCCCGCCCCACGTGGGGCGCCAAGATCAGGGGCCCAGCCAATGCCGGACAGCCCCACCAGGTGAACAGACCAGCCAGCTGAAGTCCTGGAACCGGCAGGAGGACTGGGCGCCAGGCACGGTCCCCACCGATCCACCGGACGGCACCAACCTATTCTACAACCCCGGCACCCCCATAAGAGGTGCCCCAGTCAATCCAAGGAGGACATCGGCCCGAAACAGCGGCCGCCCGACACACCGGACCACCCAGGACCCGCCCGACATGCACCAGGACCGAGCCGGGCCGCAACCGGGACCCCCAGCCCCATGCATCGAGAGTCATCATCAACCAGCGGGCAGGAGCAACCATCACCGACGGGGAGTGACGGGGAGGGAAGAAGATGCATCAGGCCAGAGAGCAGCCAAACACCCAACCTGACAGGTAGACATAGACAGACAGAGACACTCATACGTACCCTCCCTCTCATGTGTACACATTCTTACAAATACAGGACATACGAAAAAAGGACGCTATACCCTCATTCATACCCCCCATACGTACACTATACTCCATACTCCCAGGCCCAGGGACAGACGCCCCAGTAGAGAACCCTGCCCCTGCACCCAGGAGACAGACCCCTTTGCCCACCAGGACGGGGACAAGTAGACCGCCAAGGCCCCCACACCGGCAAGAGCAGCCCACCAGCCCAGGACCCCGACCAGACGGCGTGATGTTCTATCCGGGCTCCGACCCCTGATGGTCCAACGAACAGGGGTGTGGAAAGACCCCCCAGCCTCTCTCCCCCAGCTCAATGTGGTGTTGTTGCGTGTTGTTCTAATGTGCACTTAAAACAGAGGGGGGGGACATGGGAATACTGCCGGGTACCCCCATCTCCCCCCCCGGGCCCTCAGTGTCTAGATGCGTTTAACCAGTGGGTGCCGGCACCACAGGCGAGGCCCCCTCAACGGGGGGGCCTCGCCTGTGGCGCCACACCGCCAGGTCCCTACATGTGCGTTCCCTGTAAATGTTGCAAGTGTAGTGTCTAAATTGCTCAATAAAATCGGGACCCAGGCCGCCACCGGGTAGCGAAGACGGAAGCTCCATCCCGCACCCCAGTGACGTGCCCACGTCCCAAGGCCTTGTGAATGGTAGAATGAAGGAGCAGGTGGACAGAGGCATGGGGATGGGGAGAAAATAACTGGGGTGACCATTGCCAACCCCAGGGAGCCAGCTCCCCTGCTGACTCCAATAGGCACCCCCGTTCGGCCCGATCCACCAGGGGTGGGAGGCCCCAGCACGTCCAGTCGGGGCCCACGGCAGCGGTACCGCCGAGCCCCATGGGGGCCCCGGCAATCCACCAGCCCCCATGCCAGGGGCATACCTAAATCCTCCCCAACATTCACACTGCTAACAAAACACATGTCACTAGACACCCAGGTTGAGTTTAGCCCCCCCTCACCCTCAACGCCCTCCCCCCTCCCGTCCCAAGCGCACCCCGTTAAAAAGAGCGCCTGTGCTAGATGGTAAAAAGCCTCCCCGCCAATAAGAGACGCCCCAGGCACCGCCAGCGTCCGAGGACCCCCGGGCCGAGGCCGGAACCCGGCGCACCACCGACTCGGGTACCCCGGACATGCCGCGCCAGGCCCGTGAGCAGACCGAAGTCCCGGGCGGCCAATCCCCAGGCCGACATCCTCCAGCCTTGCTACTACCGCCCGATGGCCGGGTGGCAACAGAACCCAGCACGTCCACCCACCAGCCCACACCCCACCAACTGGTCAGTCACCGTGGAGGCCGACCAACACCGGCCAGAGCCCCCCACCCCAGCACCCCCGCGAGGGCTAAGACCAAGACCCAGGAGCCATGTCCAGTGTCAATATAGCCGATCGGGCCCGGAGACGCCGGCCACCCGCCACGGCCTCTCGCCGACGCCCGGACGCGGCAAGCGGCCACCGGGGAGCAAGCGACAGGAACCAGCCCGGGGAGATGGAAAGGGCAGCAGCGCCCGCCAACCACCGGCCGACCACAGCCCCCCCCCAGCCGGCACCGACGGCAGCGGCCCCCCCCGGCCAAGCCCCGGCCAAGCCCCGCCAGGGGGCGCGCCGCCCCAGAACCCCGAGCCCCAGGCCCAGTCCAGACCCCCCCAGAGCAGCACAGCACCAGGCCAGTAACCCGTGTCCGCCAGCACGACCCCTCTAAGGCGCCGCATGCAGCCACTAGGAGTCACCACACAAAGACCCCAAAGTCCCACCCCAGGCGAGGGTCTCGGCACCTATCGCCGAACCGCAAGCGGACCCACCCCCAAGGACCTCCCCGCAGTCACCACCAACCCTTAAGCTCCACATCGGCAACCGTGTCCCACAGAACGGAATCAAGGGCCCGACCCCACTAGGTGATGGAACTGATCAAGGGTGACCAGAAAGATTGATCAGATGTGGAGGCAGATGCCGTTTCTAGACCAATGTAATCCAGAAGGAGATCTCTATATTGATTAATATTCAGAGTATTTTTATTTTTCCAGTTCAAGAGGATATTTTTCTTAGCGATGCATAAGGCGATGTAAAATAATTGCATAGACTTTGTATCCATGGTAACTTCATCTATATTTCCCAGCAAGCAAACTCTGGGAGCAGGTGTGATATTACATTTCAGACACTTTGAAAATTATTTTTTACTTACTACCGACATGTGATCCATTCATCCATTATCTAAAATGCTTATCCTTGTAGGGTTTCCGCAGCTGCTGGTGCCGAATAATTAATGGGGGAGAGCAAGACAGGGCACAACCTGGACAGGGTCCATCACAGGGCAACAGAGACAGAACAAACTACCATGCATGCACAGCTAAGGACAATTTAGAGAGACCAACATTTCTGGACTGTGGGAACAAGCTTTAGGACCTGGAGGGAACCCATGCATGTACAAGGGTGAACATTCAAACTAGGATGCGAACCAAGGACCTTTTCCCCCCCTTCTTTTCTTTTCTTTTTTTCTTCTTTTCTTTTCTTTTCTCTTTTTTATTTATCTTCTTCTTCTTCTTTCTTTTCTCTTCTTTTCTTTCATCTTCTTGCTTTCTTTTCTTTTTCTTATTTAACTTCAAAGACCTTGCAGGACTGGTTGATCTACAAAATGCAAATTTATTTCATTTAATTCATATTTTTCGATTACACATCATTTATGCTATGATGGAAAGCAAGAATGCCAGAAGCTTTAATTTGATGAAAGCAAACTCAAAACTTTCTATTCATCAACGGTTTATGGTTAATTGGTTTGTGTGCATGTGAATGTGTTTCTCCTCATAACGCCTGCGTTCTCTGCAGTTTGTATCAAGTTGTGATGAATCTATAAGTGATGATGTTTGTCTGATCCACACAGAAAATATGTTTAATTAGTCTGCAGGGCTTGATGTTTATTTTTAATCATTGACATTTATAGTCATATCATTGCTTTTATGACAATTTATTTTAAAATTCATTATTCAGTGTACAGAACATTAAGTTTATGGTAATGAAATGTGCAAACAATCTATCTTTTTCTGCCCGATCATTTGCAGTTTTTACTTAAAACAAATGCCAGGTGCGCTTTGACTAACGGACCTGGTGAGACGAAATATGATCATAAAAGCGAGCAGAAAAGGTGAACCTGTTGATTTATTTATATTAATTAAACTCAAATTGGAGAACATTAGAAAACAATCACAAAAAAATGGTTACAATAAACATAAAATTGCCTTCAAAACACATTATGGTCATCGGGTAAATTTTTCTTAATTTCCTCTATGTGCAAAGGTTCAGGACTGCTGTGCTTAACACAGTGTGGTTATCATATTGTCATTTTCCTCAGTCTTGCCTTTGTAATACACTAACATTAGTTCTGAATTTTCTAACCCGGCATGTATGACTGAACAAAAAATGGCCTTGAAGGAAGTCATGTTGACTCAGGATCTCGGGGTAGCCTACCTCTAAGTATTGATGGTGCATTTGTAGCGACATAATGATATTTCAAATAACAGTTTGGATTTGAGGGCTTGTGTTTAAATAAGGCTTGCCTCTCATAGTATTTTTATTTAAATGTATTTATCATGCTCTATAAAATACACAAAAAATAACAAAATGTATGAGGCTCCATAGGAAAAGTGATTGCCCAAACCATGTTACATTTCATTTTCTTGATTGATTTTTTGAAAGATAGCGCAGTTTTGTGTTTCACTTTGTTTCAGCTGTGTTTGTTTTAAAGGCAAGTCAACAGTGCTACAAACGGCGCAGTCCACTACTGACCTCTGCTACAGCAGTGTTCCCAAATAAGCGGCTCTAATTTAGATCCAATAAATCGAGAACAATCCGAGGCGCTAAATTACAGTGGATTGTGTCAGCACATCTGAGGTGTCTGAACAAAACACGTTCAAGAAGGTAAAATTGGGTTGACATATATTCATCCACCAGAGGGTAGTAATGCAGCTATGTGGTCTGCGTTAAACGTCGACGAAGAACAAGAGCTAGATAGATGGAAGATGGAAAAGCTCGTTAACTGTCTCCTTTTTAGAAGGTATGTTGGTGAAATGCGATGTTCTTGATCGGCTGGTGAGGAGAGAGAAGCTGTGTGTGAAATATGGATAGTGTCTGCGCTAATGCCTGATTTAAACGTCCTGTTGAGAACTGTAGACAAAACAACACGCCAAAACTGTTCTCGGTGTGATTCTTAGGAGTCACCAAACACTGATATTAAAAGTTACATAAAGAGTATAGGCTATTGTTATAATAAACAGCGTCACAGTGAGATCGTTTGACCTGTTTTTAAGGTCCTTTTGGTTACATTGTATAATCCGACAGGCTGAGTAATGTTGGGATTATTTTAGTGTTATAGGGATGAGTTTTTTTTTAAATCTAGATCATTTTAACAAACAACAGAGCTCATAACACAATTCGTCTACTGGTTGTTACTTTTAAAACAATTAACACACAAAATAAAGTAAGACATTTGCATCTGATAAAATCTGAATATTACAAAGAACTAGGGTACTTTTGTTTCATTTCAATAAGGTAAATGTATTCATTTTACAGAAGCAAGGCAAGGCTATCTTATTTGTATAGCACACTTTCAACACAAGGTAATTCAAGGTGCTTTAGCTTACATGATTTGGTGGTTAAGAAACCAAACATAAAAGCTGGATAATAAAAACAGCAATTAGTATTAAGGCAAAAAAACAGCATAAATGTATGAAAATGAAAACAGAACTTAAAACATGAGAATCAAAAAACGAAACATTAGAGAGCAATTATAATAGTTTACTCAAAGGCAGCTTTAAACATACGTTTTAGGAGTTTTGCTTTAAAGCAGACGAGTGTTTGGGCAGCTTTGCTGTCATCAGAAAGTTTGTTCCAGATAAGGGGAGCATAGAAACTGAAAGCTGCTTCCCTGTGTTTGTTTCTGACTCTAAGGATTAATAATAAGTTAAAGTTGGAGAACCTGGGTGGTCTAGAGGGGGAGTCGTTATAAAGACAGTGGGTCTTCAACATATTTTGGTGCTAAGCCATTTGATTATTGATTAACTAGTAGGAGTATTTTGAAGTCGCTTATCTGAGCTACAGGGAGACAGTGTAATGTTGCGTTCAGACCGCAAGCGTTGTCAGCATCAAACAACGCTCACAAAGCGACTGGTTCAACGCATAAACACAGAAGATACATTTTTTAAGCTGCAACTTGCAAAGTTCGTATGCGGGCCTTTCTCTGCTGGATGTTTTAAACACTAGCGGATCGTGGTTGGCCAGGCAGCGTCGATGTCAGACAACGTCACTACAGTGAGACGCTCTGATTGGTTGCCATGCTGCGTCATGAGCATTAAGACCGTCAAAAGTTCAATTAGCTGAACTTCTGCGTTTCTGGTGTTATGCGCTTTGAAGCTTGTAACGCAGGAAAAGCTTGAAAAGTTGTCTCTAACCCTAACCCAACCCTAACCCTCTAACCCCCTAACCCTAACCCTCTAACCCTCTAACCCCCTTTAAAGGTCTTTTTAGGGAGACCTGTGAGGACACTGTTGCAATAATTAATCCGACTAAAGATAATTGCATTTGTTGAGTTTTTCAAGGTCCTTGTGTGACATCAGTCCTTTAATCCAAGAAATGTTCTGTAGGTGATAGAAGGCTGACCTTGTTATTGCCTTTATGTCACCATGGAGGTTCAGGTCTGAGTCCATTATTACACCTAGATTATGTGCCTGATCAGTAATTTCCCGCTGAATTAATTTAAACTGTGTGCTGACTCATGCTCATTCTTCTTTTTGGTCCAAAAATAATTACTTCAGTTTTACTTCAGCTTCTGTTCAGCTGGAGAAAGTTATGGGACAACCAGCTATTGATTTGTTCAATGCATTCATTTAGGGTCTGGATAGGATCAAAGTCACCTGGTGACATTGTACTGTACAGCTGATTATCATCTGCATAGTAATGGTAACTAATCTTACTGGTTATTATAAACTGGTTTAGCGGGAGCATGTAGATATTGAACAGAATGGGTCCCAGGATGGAGCCCTTGGGGACCCCGCATGGGATTTCTGTTTGTTCTGATGAGAAATTGCCCATTGACACAAATTTCTTTTTCTTCAGGTCAGACTCAAACCAACTCTTGCCCTTGATGAATATGCAATGTGTAGGTGTTTCATGTCAGAAGGTGCAAAATATTATTATATATACATGAAACTGTTTGCGCTGGCTGTTTTTGCACCTATTTTTACCGCCTCTCAAAGGCATGTCTTAACTACGTGCCACCACAATTCAACATAAATTTATTACTGATAAACGAAAAATATTTTTCTAACCTAATGATAATTAACACTCTAATGCCCATAAACCTGATCATTATGTTGATTTCACCCCTTTTTTTCTACGTACTTAGTGAGCGCTCAAGGCGCCTTCACCTGCCGTTTATTTATTCATTTGGATCCCCATTTGTTTCCACCGAAGTGGTTACTAATTTTCCCGGGGTCCAATTAATAAGTATTATAATCATGTACACTGCCACAATGACAGTTGGATGTTCTACATTTTCCAAACAAAATTCATACATTTCAATAACTTACAACGTGCCAACAAGTGTCTGCCTACTATGATTTGACTTTAGCCAATCACAGTAACTACTGTTACGAGCGGCGTAAGCTGGTAAATCAAGCTCTTGCCAAATCCAGTCGGGAGAACGGCACACACATCTTTCCTATCAAGAAATGTATAGAGTCCTTATGTTTGCTCATTTTTTGACGAAGAAATAGTCTCTAGTTGTTCTAAAATAGAAATAAGAGTTACTCCTACGACTACGCCCACCTGCACAGCCATATTTGTTTTGCTTTCCCTGGGCACTTGCTGCTATCGTCATACCTGAACACTCGCCCTGCGCCTGCCCCAAAGCACAATGCTGACAGATGATTGGTCCGCACCACCAGTGGAGTTGAGTTGGACAGTTTAGTTGGAGCATAACAAAATAGATTCTTGTGGATTTGGAAAACTCCATAACTTAGGAGAATCCAGTGTGCAGCGCAACGTGAGTTTTCATTCGCTGTAAAGCAAAATTTAATTACTGTAAATATACAGTGTCAATACGCAATTTTTTAACCGAACAGACAGAAATCACATGTGAGGTCCCCAAGGGCTCCATCATGGAGCCTCTCCTTTTAATATCCACATGTTCCCACTTGCCCAGATTATAACAGCCAATAAAATTAGTTGCTATGCAGATGATACTCAGATTTATATTACATTGTCACCAGGTGACTGTGAACCCATCCAAACCCTAAGTAAATGCATTGAGAAAATCAATGGAAGGATGTGTCCAAACTTTCTCCAGCTGAATAGAAACAAAACTGAAATCAGTATTTATGGACCTAAAAAGGTATGATCAAGAGTCAGCACAAAGCTTCAGTTAGTAAAGCTAGAAACTACGGATCAGGCCCAGGATCTAGGTGTACAAGTGAACCTCCAGGGTCACATAAAGGCAAGGCAATTTTATTTGTATAGCACACTTTCAACACAAGGCAATTTAAGGTGCTTTACATGATTACAAATTTTTTTTTTGAAAATTAAATCAGATCAGTAAAAGAAAGGTTAAACAAACATTTATAATCAACAGGTAATATTAAAATACAAGAAAGCATAGACAATAAAACAATGCCATTTAGCATTTTAACAAAATAATAGCAATTGAGTAAGAGCAATAATGTGATAAGTTACTCACAAGCAAGTCTAAATACGTAGGTTTTTATTTTGGATTTAAAAGAGCTCCGTGTGTCTGCAGTTTTGCAGTCGTCCAGCAGTTCCATATATGGGGAGCATAGAAACTGAAAGCTACTTCTCCCTGTTTGGTTCTGGGCACAATCAGTAGACTAGAGCAGGAGGATCTAAGTGACCTGGAGGGTTTGTACCTCGATAGCAGATCGTTAAAATACTGTGGTGCTAATCCATTCAATGATTTATAGATTAATAAAAGCACTTTGAAGTCCATTCTCTGAGCTACAGGGAGCCAGTGTAAGGACTTGAGAAATGGGGTTATGAGTTCTACTTTCCTGGTTTTAGTGAGAACACGAGCATCAGCGTTCTGGATCAGCTGCAGCTGTCTGATTGATTTTTTTTTTAGGCAGACCTGTGAAAATACTGTTAAAATAATCAAAAGGCTGGAGATAAACGCACGGATGAGTTTTTCTAGGTCTCCTTGTGTAAAGCCAATAACAAGGTGAGCCTTCTATCACCTGAAGAACATTTCTACTATTAAAGGACTGATGTTGCAGTGGGTCCTAACTAGAACCAGCAAAGTAGACCACATCACCCCAGTTCGAAAGTCCTTACACTGGCTCCATATAGCTCAAAGACAGGCGGCATAATACTTTTACTAGTTTATAAATCATTGTGAGCATTTGACACTGTTGATCATGATATACCATTAGAATGAAAAGAGAACTGGGTCAAACTCTCTGGTACAGTACTTGGTTGGTTTGAGATTATTTTAAGAACAGGAAATGTTTTGTGCCAATAGGCAATTTTTCTTCCAAATCTAGTGTATTCATCCCTGATATCAGAAGCAAGCATGGAGAAGCAGCTTTCAGGCTTACATTCTCCTCTATTCTGGATCAAACTTCCAAACCACTGCAAAGCTGTTGAAACATTCGATTAGATTATTTATCTGCTTATTTGCTCCAACATGTTTTCTTCTTTTACCTGCAGAGTACCATGGGTCACCACAGCAACAGTATTAACTCCCTCGTGTTTCCTGTTGTAATTGGATGTCTTGCTGCTTTGATGCTCAGCAGTGGCTTAATATACCTATACCTGGACGCTGTGTATCAGTCAGATGAGCAGCTGGTGAACACCCATGCGCGCTGTCTCTCTCAACACTTTAAACTTCCAGCCATGAAGAACTGCAGCTCCTGGCTCCAATGTTCACAGATTAAAGCAGAAGTACGCAAGATAAAGCTGATTGGCCAGGGAGCTGTGAAGAAGGTGTGTGTACCTTTAAATTCTACCTCCATTTAATGTTTGTAGATGTGGTAAAATATGTAAGTACAATAAGTAGAAAAAAATCTTAATTAATAAGTTAATAGATACTGCATAAGCACATCCAAAAGGCAGTTTATTGCCATTTCATACCTCTGCACTTTTGCTCCTTTCAAAGCAAAATTTTTCATTCGACATGAAAATGTTCATAACATAAACTTTATGGTTGAACTTGTTGTTAGTTAAGAACTAAATGAATCAGAACCCTGGCAGTCATATGGAACCCCCTAGGGGACATGGAGGTTTTTTTATTAGTTTTTGAATTCACTCGCAGTAAACGCAAAAATTTTGCATTACTTCGCAAAGTTTCTGCTTTCTCTTGCAATAATGTTGTAAATGACTGGAAGGTGCCCAGAATCAGTGGCTGTAAAAATGCTCAAATCATCATCCCTCCACTTACATGCTTGGATTAAACTGGAGTTTTGTGCATTCAATTCTACAATTTCTGACTGAATGTGTGCAAAGAAACATACATTTAAATATGGCTTCAACATGCTGCGTTTTTCCTCCAGGTCTATTTGGCAGAATGGAGAGGTCACAAGGTGGCTCTGTCTGAATTAGTCTCTCTGGAATACCGAGAAGATTTTCTTCATGGACTGACAATGTTACAGGCCTTGCAGGGCCCTCTGGTCGTGCAGTTAGTTGGTTTTTGCCTTGAAGACAACACTATGGTTACCCAGCACTATCCACATGGCTCCCTGCTGAACCTAGAAGATGTTCTTGCACAGCAGAAGTACCAGCATCTAAACACTTGGCACATACGGCTGAGACTAGCCACAGACTACATCTCCATCCTCCACTACCTCCACAACAGTCCCACTGGAAGACGAGTGATGTGCGACTCTAACAGCTTGGAGAAAACCCTCTCCCAATTCCTGCTGACCAATGACTTCCACCTGGTGGTGAACGACCTGGACGCGCTGCCTGAAGTTAACGAGTCCAGGGGAATGTTGGTGAAATGCGGCAGCCGAGAGCTCACCGGAGAGTTTGTGGCGCCAGAGCAGCACTGGCCTTTTGGAGACAGTGGGCAGCCATTTTCAGACGATGTCATGCCGCCGTATGATGAAAAGACAGATATCTGGAAGATTCCAGACCTGACACAGTTTATAATGGGAAGGGCTCCAGGTGGTGATTTAGTTCATTTCCATCTTTTTCAGATCCATAAGGAATGCAAGAATGTAGACCCAAAGCTCCGGCCTTCTGCTCTTGATGTGTTGAAGGCATACAAATCAGTCTACGGTGCCATTGTACGAGAAACATCTGGCTACAGAGATATGCTGTAGGATAACTCTCTGATCAACATATTGCTGAAAAGAGAGAAAACAATGTGAAGTTTTATGGTTAAAAACATGTGAAATGTGGTTGGGGTTTTTCGATGGATAAACCAAGACTGACCTTAAGTTTGTTCAGACTAAATTTGGATCACCCCTGAGTTCAAAGTTCACTTTTCAATGTTTTTTTCTAGCCTGAGTAAAGACAAGGACTGCTGGAACTAAAAAAAACATGTCTATGGATGTCTAGTGTTATGAAAGATGATGGTTCCCAATAGACTGTCATTATAAAAATAAACAAATCAAGGAATTTAGGACATTTTGATTTGGTGATAAATGTAACATTTGTATGTTTACTGAAATAAAAGCAAAAAATTATTCCATATAATTTTCAACAGTGGGATATCATCTGTTGCAGACAGAAGTGACTAGGAAGAAAAAGACAGAAGCATAGTGGAGGGAGTTTCATGGTTTGGTTAACTCAAAACAAATGTGTTGGGAGCCTGAGTCAATGTAAAAACAGTGTCATAATAATAGAAAGCTGTGAATCTTACTTTAAAACCATTGCTTTGTTGATTTTTCTTTCCAACCAAAACAGCTACAGATTTTTATCAACTAAGCATCGTCATTCTGACTGTATTATTTCAAAACACAGAAACACTGGGTGATCATTACTACACCAAAGATGAGTTGCATTCTATGGAAGATCGGAAGCCATCTATATGTCGCTGCAGAAGACTATAGAGAAATACCTGAGACAACACATACTAACTGGGTAGTCCTTACTCAATAAGTTTAGTTATGACATTGTTATTGCTGCCTTACTAAAAGGACGCAACTCCTGGTCTGTCAAACTCAAGGTCGGGGCCCAAAAATGGCCCTCCGAGATCATTTATGTGGCCCTCTAAACTCTAGAGAATCCTATAGATAGAAATTTTAAGGTCTATTTTTTGTGCACACCAATACAATTTTATTAGTAAAATAAAATCAGTGTTTATTTAAACAGTCCTTAATCACATAATTATGAAAAGTTGTTCAGAATTATTTAATTTTAAGACATACTTTTGGAATGCGGAGGGTAATTTTAACAGTTTGTTATAGTTTTATCAATACTTTCTGCCACAACCGGCCCTTTAAGGGTATTCATCAGCTTGATGTGGCCCAAAATGGAAATTAGTTTGACTGCTGGTCAAGGGCATCAGTCTGTAACACTCAACATGTATAGTTCCTTGCACAGCTACTAATATATAATATATGGAATGATAACTTAAGCAGAAGGCCCTGATCCAGATATATTCCTAAAGTTTTATAAGATTGAGTCTTTACAGCAAGAAGGATCACTCTTAGCATCAGTGACAAACTAAACAATAAACTACTGAGGTTCACAATCTGGAAACATGGTGTTGGGTGTGCCATTATTGAGTTTAGCTTGTATTACAAGGCTGAAATCTGTTCTTTGATTGGCCAAACTGGTAGCCTTACACGGACTGGAAAATGTGTCTCTTTTTCAGACAGTTCACTACAATAAAACTTCTATCCAAAACTGATAAGGCACTGACTACTTATAGCTGACTGATACCTAATTCAAAAAATTCTGATTTAGCATCAGTGATGTGTGGTCAAGCAGGGAATTCTCAGTTTGGATACTTATCTTACTGACAGTAATAATGTCATCCAAAGGACAGATTTATTCCTTGTTTGAAAATACAATTAGATTCTTGGTTAAAGGGTCTTCAACAAAAAACAAAAACAAAAAAAGTTTATTGGGTTCTCACACAAGAAAACAAATTAGAAGCATAACAGCAAAAGTCTTTTCTGACTCTTAATTCCTTTACACACTGTTCTCTCACCATTTAAGGATCATAGTAATGCCTTTTTGAAGCCCATTACTTCTTTCTTGCTTTCTGTGAGCACAAAGGTGCCCAACAGAGCCTCTGCTCTTAGTCCATCTGGGTTTTTAAGGCCTCAGCCTCTCCGTTCTGTGCATTGGTGTCCTGAAGTGAACTGAAAAAATCCAGATGACCTCATTAGGCAATCTGTTTGTTTTTACCATTAGCTGCTCTTAGTGATTCATGTTTTTGGGTAAAAGGTGTTAATAACTACATCCGAAAAAAGAAAGCAAAACAAGGTATTATGCTCTTGCCTTTAAAAATGTCCAGATTTCATGAAAAGCTTATGTGTGAAGAGTGTGATTTGTCTGTTAAGATTTGAGCTGAAACGCAAAAAGCATAATTTTCTCTCATATTTCCCCCCAAATGATAGCTATTCACTGGTTATTGTTCTGCAATACATTTTTTAAAGACCTAGAAAAGCTCAGCTTGCATAAATACGCAAGCAAAATTAACTGAGAAGTTTTGCTGTTGTATCTATTTCTTGGCAACCATCTCAAAAAATCTGTAAATCAGTTGAGGCAGTTTTAACTTACATTGGGCAACGATAAAATAGAGCTATTAAAAATGTAAGCATTGTTATGATTTTATAATTTTTGGAAAGTGGGGGCCCAGGATGGTGGTAAAAAAAAAAAAAAGGCAGAAAATCCCTAACAAAAACAGTCCTTCATAAAAATAGGCCAAAGTCTTAAAGGACTGAATGTCTTAAGCAATTAGTCGGTGCAACCGGTATGAAGGCTTCAGGGGTTGGCTGTGCAACTGGAAAAACCCAAAAAAGGCATCCGGATGCTGGCCATCATGCCAGAAGACCTCTCATTGCATACCCAGAAGGCTGTGGCGAAGGAACCCATGAAGAAGAGCTAGGGCTTTGCAGCCAAGGAAAAGAGCTGGGGAGTTATGTTGAAGAAACACAAAGAAGAGCGGGAGATCTGCAGTGAGGAAACCAACAAAGAAGCACTGGGGACCCATTAGGAAGCTCTGGAACTGGGGACCCACAATTAAACTTTGGAGGATGGAGAGCTGCTGCAGCATCAGCAGAAGCCTGGAGCTGAGCCAGTTTAGCTTTGATCTCTTTGGAGGAGCAGAGACGGTAACTCGGGAGCAACAGGACACTGGAACCGGAGCTGTACAGGCTGCTATGCCTCGAGCTAGGAGGCCACGGGATGCTGGAATATTAACCTGAACGTAGCAAAGGGGAGCTAGGACAGGAACCTTGAGGTGATGTTGAGCTGGGACAGGAGCCTGGACAAGGTGGCATTTAGCCAAGACAGGATCCTGAAAGTTTCAGTGTTGAGATGGGACAGGACCCAGAAGCCCTGAATAGGAGTGGTATACCATAACTATGGCAACTATGGAGGCAGTATCGACAAGTAGGCTCTGCAGCCTGGGAGACAGGATAGTGAGTAGATGCGGCATGGACTCCGTGAGGAGGAATTCTTCTGTTGGAATCTTGGATGGAGAAACAGAAAGGCCTTGAATTTTCTTGGATCAACTCCAGGGTGACACAATGGCAGTCTTGTGACCACATAAGGTGAGTCCATTTCTCGGCTGCGTCCATTGGTTTGGATCATTTTGTCATGATTCAGGATAAAGTTGAAGGACCCAGATGCAGAGATGAAGTAGAAAATTGATTCTTTAATAAGGCTCAAAGATAAACATTAGGGAATGGGACTCAAACTCAGAAAAAGGCCACTGTTGTCTGAGCACCTGCAATAACCATTTACCACACAATAACTCTAAAACTGTATATAATAACACATATGACTTCATTTCTAGTGTTAACTAAACATGATTACAGTGTTTCAGTAATACAATTCCATCACTTTTTTTCATGAAAAAAAGGGAATTGGCAAGTCTTTATAATCATTTTAGTTAACACTGGAAGTTAACAGTGAGAGTTGCCCTTTGTCAGCGATCCTGTTCATAACATTTATCGACAGGATTTCTAGGCGCAGCTAAGGTGTTGAGGGGGTCCGTTTTGTTGACATCAGGATCGGGTCGCTGCTTTTCGCAGATGATGTGGTCCTAGCTTTCGCTGGAGCGGTTCGCAGCCGAGTGTGAAGCGGCTGGGATGAGGAGCAGCACCTCCAAATCAGAGACCATGGTCTTGAGCCGCAAAAGGGTAGGGTACCTTCTTCAGGTCGGGGATGGAGTCCTTGCTCAAGTGGAGGAGTTCAATTATCTGGGGGTCTTGTTCACGAATGAGGGAAAAATGGAGCGGTAGATCGATAGGCGGATTGGTAAGGCGTCTGGTCATGTGGGCGCTGTACCGGTCTGTCGTGGTAAAGGGAGAATTGAGCCAAAAGGCAAAGCTCTCAATTTACCGATCGATCTACGTTCCTACACTCATCTATGGTCACAAACTTTGGGTAGTGACTGAAAGAACAAGATCACGGATACAGGCGACTGAAATGAGTTTCCTCTGCAGAGTGGCTAGGTTCTCCCTTAGAGATAGGGTGAGGAGCTCGGTCATCCGGAGGGGGCTCAGAGTAGAGTCGCTGCTCCTCCACATCCAGAGGAGCCAGTTTAAGTGGCTCGGGTATCTGGTCAGGATGCCTCCTGGACGCCTCCCTGGTGAGGTGTTCTGGGCACGTCCCACCGGGAGGAGGCCCAGGGGAAGACCCAGGACTCGCTGGAGGGACTATGTCTCCCGGCTGGCTTAGGAGCGCCTTGGGATTCCTCCCAAGGAGCTGGCCCAAGTGGCTGGGGAGAGGGATGTCTTGGTCTCTCTGCTTAGGCTACTGCCCCCGTGACCCAACCACGGATAAAGTGGAAGAAGATGGATGGACTGGAAATAAAGTCATATTTTCTGAGTTAACAGAAAAGTTTTCTGAGTTATTGTGTAGGAAAGTGGTTAGTGCAGGTGCTCAGGAAACAGAGGCCCTTTTCTGAGTTTGAGTCCCATCCCCTTCTTTTTATTTTTGAGCCTTATAGCGACCCAAACTTATTATGTTGACACAACGTGTTTTTATTTAGTTCACTCAACAAAATTCTTTATTGCTAAATCGAACCAAATCAGTTCAGTGGAAATGATTTACATAATTTTATTATGTTCACCCAGAAAGATTTTTTTTGGAATGCATAATGTCCTAATAAAATAGAAGTTTGTGGCTGTAACTTGACAAATATCAAAAAGTTTGAAGAATATACATATTTTAAAAGGCCTTTTAATTTACCGACAAACTCTGTAAAATGTTTTAAGCCCCCCCCCAAAAAAAGCCAAAGACTAAAAACAGTAAAGAAAAAAACAGTTTCTATTTGTGTACTTTAGTCATAAGACACAAAATGGCTATCATACCTAATAACCACTACACAGTGAATCCATACAAATAAAAATACAAACTAACTGCTGACAACAAAGACAAAGAAAGAGACGACAGATTTAACTTAAATATTTTTTTGAAAAAATAGAACAGGTGATTCATGTTTTAGGATGTTTGGGATGCAAAGCGTCTCTGTATATATGTGGATTGATGCTGAGAAAATTGCTCCGGGTGTGGTATGCTTGCCTCTGGCACAACCCCATCCTACTCAACAACATCAGAATGTCTCTGTGAAATGCCTTGGTCAGGATAGCGTAAAAAAACGGGTGTGCACAGGAGTTCAGAGGATAAAAGAGCACAAGCAGCACCTGTGGAGAAAATGCAAATCGGTTTTAATTTTGAGAAACAGAAAGAAAATCTATATTAAACCTACAGTGGACTCCCGGTTTTAATGCAGGTCAGAAAGCCCAACTGCCCATAATTAGCTAATAAACTGCAAAATCTTGATATCCTCTGAAATGCATTTATATGTGCCGTTGTAACTGTCTTTGCACTTTCTCAGAAGCTAAAGGTCGTTATTTCTGCTCTTGGGTATATAGCCAATCAGCACAAAGAAAAATAAATGCTGCTCCTTTGCAAATGCCAGCCAATAGCGTGGCAAGTAGCATTGTGGATAAATATTTCAGCTTCCATAGTTGCATTTTTGGTAATATTTGAGATATTCTATGAAAAAAACTGTGAATATGCAAAATTTGGAACTATGTTCCACAGAAAAATTGGTGAATAGTTGAATCCACAAATACAGATAACTCAAAAGGTGGAGATCCACTGTATGAGAAAAGTGCAAACCTTAGAATCTGTGATGGTCATCAGAGGCTGGTGGAGCACTGCGGACAAACCATAGAAACATATAGGAGCCAGGCACAGAAAGTTGGTAAAAACAAGAACAGCCATGCGCTTGGCCATGTTGGTGTCACATCTGCTGGAGTCGTGCTGCGGATTGTGCACCATACAGTATATGTGCAGGTAACATAGGCATACTACTATAAAAGCCACAACATTTAGAATTAGAACAGAAACGATATAAAATTGGGCAACAGGTGTCTCAATGTCCATGGGCAGACAAATGCTCACTCTCTGGTAAGAGTTCACACCAAGCACTGGCAAAAATGCTATTGTCCCACAAAGTAACCACCCCACCAGCATCAACGCGACTGCATGCCGCAGCCTCATCCGTCGATCCGGCCTCATGGCGTTAAAGATTCCATGCCAGCGTTGAAAGCTAATGCATGTCAATGTGTAGACAGATAACTCACTGGCAAACAGGGATAAAATCCCTGCCAGATTACAGCCACTTCCTGTTTGCCAGGATATAGCGTAATGGTAATAATTAGAGTGTGTGTAGAAATCAACCAACGCTATCAACAGTAAATACATACCCATACAGCCGTCGGCAAAAGCCAGGTGACCCAAAAAGAAACTAGTGACAGAGAGCTTCTGTTGGGATGTTAACAGGATGAAAAGCACTATTGAGTTTGCTGAAATGGCTAACAAGCTGACCACCCAGACCAGCACCCTTAGGAAGCCTTGGCTTATTATATCCTCACAGGGGTTCAGGGCATCAGGCAGAGGTGTGCACAAGGGTTCATTTTCTTTATGAAGATCGTTACACAGAGCAAACTTAAACTCTTCCCTGTGTTCTGTAGACAAATCCACAACAAACAAGCCCTCATCCTGAGCCTGTTTGTCTGGACACCCGATGCTGCGGTTGTTTAGATTGTTATCTGTGCTTCCAGCATTTGGGGCCTCAGAGCTGTCTTTCAGTTGGTGGGACAGACTGTTTCCCAGAAGTTTCTCTGAGAAAACCATAAATGATTCCTGTAGCTTTGCAAGAGCAGCCCTGGTCTGGTTGCAGAACTTTTCCTCTCTGTGTATAGGACATAAAAAGACAAGAAAGTTTCAAACAACAGCAAACCACAAAGTAAAGTACAGTATGTGCACATCATCACAGTGTTGGCTGTGTTAGATGACAAAATACCGGATAAGGCATAAAAATGTTTGTGCTGGTTATTTTAGCATCTATTTTAGGACTTCTGAAAAGCATGTCTTAATTTTGCGCCACTACATTCAACATATTGACATACAAAAAATTTAATTCACACATTATATAAACTAAGAGTAATTAACACGCTATTGGCTGACAGTTATCTAAATATTTACCCATTTTCCCCCAACAGATTCATCATAACTCACTATGCTCTCATCATGTCTTCACCTGGTGAAGATGGGCTGAGCGCACACGATACTAGTGGATCCTATTTACTTTCTCACATAGTTTTTGACCTTCCTGGAATCCATCCATCCATCCGTTTTCTGAACTGGTGCCTATCTCCAGCTGTCAACAAGCGAGAGGCGGAGTACACCCTGGACAGGTCGCCAGTCCATCACAGGGCCACATAGAGACAGACAGGACAAACAACCATGCACGCACACACCCACACCTAAGGACAATTTAGAGAGATCAATTAACCTGACAGTCATGTTTTTGGACTGTGGGAGGAAGCCGGAGTACCCGGAGGGAACCCACGCATGCACAGGTAGAACATGCAAACGTAGAATATGCAAACTCCATGCAGAAAGGCACTGGGAAGGGATAAGAACCCCCAACCTTGTTGCTACAAGGCAACAGTGCTAACCACTGCCCACCGTGCAGCCCTTCCTGGAATCTAGTTATTCAAATATAGTAATCATATACAATACCAAAATGATCATTGGCATTATATATGACATTTTAAAAACAAAATTCAGACATGCTGCAGTTTTAATCAGTCTAACCCTGCAATACGATGTGTGCATGCAGCACAGAGCTGCAGATGTACACTACATGAATTACGTATATTACTGACAAGCAATTGTACAGTCATCATCAGGAATCTTTTTTTTTAATTTTATTTTTTTTACGTGTCCTGTCTAGCAGTTTGCCACTCAGAATTGGTGTCTGAGTACCAAGTAAAAGCCCAACAGATTTACTTTCCCAAGCAGAGTATTACATCTTTGCTGTAACACTCCACTTGATGTATATGTATTAAATAATCTTTATTAGTAATTACTGAGGGTTCAATTTCCTGAAGTCATGGACACGAAACCGAGAAAAGAAGGAAGAAAGGAAGAAGGTGAAGAAAAGAAACCGCACCAGCAAAGGCGCGAATTGACGACACAAGACAGGGAGGCAAACAAAGAACACAAAAAACATCCCAGTCCTCCGCCTCTGCCGGATGGCAGAGAAGCGGTAAAACAAAACAAACAAAAACAACGAACTGAACAGAACCACACCAATAGTTCAGATCCAGTAATAAAAATAAAGAATTACACATTCACTACACACAAGCATGGATTAATAAACACAATACTAATGTTTCTGTTAAGCTCCTGGTAAAAGCTAACTAATGACAATAACCTCAACTCAAGATATGTCCGTCCTCACCAATGTCCCCTAACCTATGTGTGTGTGCGAGCATGCAGGTCGGAATAAGGTTTCCCCATGCAAGTGATTGATAGCTGGTGTAAGGAACCGTCAATCCGTCCTACAGGAATCGACACAGACATGAAGGAGGCAGGAGACGCATGCATCCAGAGTCCCACAGAGTGCAGGAGCCGCAGGCGGACCAGCGCAGGGCCGATCATCCACCAAGAGAGGAACAGATGGAAGCCCGTGGGGAACACCAAACAGCCGCAATGCTGGGGCCCCGAGAGATCGCAGGGTCGAGCCCATGGGCTCCGCCGGAGACCGGCTACACCACGGCAGGCCAGGACCCGGAGGCCACGGGGATCAGGGGCACCCCGCCCCCCAGCAGGGCCCCGACCAGGGACCCGCCGAGAGGGGTCCCCTGCCCCCGCCGCCGCCGCCGGGCAGGAGGCGCCTGCAGCCGAACGACGGACAATACACGCCACCGCCATCCCGGACCAATACCCACCGCCAACAACCCGGCCCCCCCAACACACACACACGCCAGGGAGCCACAGTAAAGCCACAGCGGATGTACGCCCTCCCCAGGCCGCGCCCAGCCAGCATCTGGACATCCAGATCTACCAGTTCCCGGGTCCAGATCCCGCCCCATGCAGAGGGCCAAGATCTGGGGCCCAGCCAATAAAAAGCCCCCCCAGATGAACCTACCAGGCAGTAGAACTCATGGAGCTGGCAGGAGCTTGGTCGCCGGGCACGGTCCCCACCGATCCACCGGACGGCACCAACCTACTTACAACCCCGGCACCCCCATAAGAGGTGCCCCAGTCAATCGAAGGAGGATGTCGGCCCGAAACAGCGGCCGCCTGACACACCGGCCCACCCAGGACCAGCTAGGCATGCACCAGGACCGAGCCGGGCCGCAACCGGGACCCCTGGCCCCAGGCATCGAGAGCCATCATCGACCAGCGGGCAGGACCATCAATCACTGACGGGGAGTGACGGAGGGGAAGAAGATGCACCAGGCCAAAGGGCAGCCAAACACCCAACCTGACAAGTAGACATAGACAGACAGAGACACTCATACGTACCCTCCCTCTCATGCGCACACATTCTTACATATACAGGACACACGAAAAAAGGACGCTGTACACTCATCCATACACCCCATACAAACTCTATACTCCCAGGCCCAGGAACAGATGCCCCGATAGAGCACCCTGCCCCTGCACCTGGGAGACGGACCCCTTGCCGACCAGGACGGGGACAAGCAGACCGCCAAGGCCCCCACCCCAGCAAGAGTAGCCCACTAGCCTAGGTCCCCGACCAGACGACCTGATAATCTCCCCGGGCTCCAACCCCCGATGGTCCAACGAACAGGGGTGTGGAAAGACCCCCTGCCTCTCTCCCCCTGCTCAATTGTGGTGTTGTTGCGTGTTGTTCTAATGTGCACTTAAAACAGAGGGGTGGGACATGTGGATACTGCCAGGTACCCCCAACTCCCTCCCCGGGCCCTCAGTGTCTAGATGCATTTAAACCTTGGGTACCGCCACCCCAGGCGAGGCCCTGTATAAGGGGCCCCGCCTCTAGTGCCGAGGCGCACCCACCGCCAGGTCCCTACATGTGCGTGTGTCACGTAAATGTTGCAAGAGTAAGTGTCTAAGTTGCTCAATAAAATTGGGACCCAGGCCGCCACCGGGTAGCGAAGACGGAAACTCCATCCCGCACCCCAGTGACGTGCCCACGTCCCAAGGCCTTGTGAATGGTTGAATGAAGGAGCAGGTGGACAGAGGCAAATGGGGATGGGGAGGAAATAACTGGGGTGACACGATGCCAACCCCAGGGAGCCAGCTCCCCTGCTGACCCCAATAGACACCCCCGTTCAGCTGATCCACCAGGGGCGGGAGGCCCCAGCACGTCAAGTCGGGGCCCACGGCAGCGGCCCCTCCGAGCCCCATGGGGGCCCAGGCCATCCGCCCGCCCCCACCCCAGGGGCAGACCTAAATCCCTCCCAACATTCAAACTACTAACAAAACACAGGACACTAGACACCCAGGCTGAGTTTAGGCCACCCTCCCCCCGTACACCCCCCCGTCCCAAGCGCACCCCGTTCGGGAGAACGCCTGTGCTAGATGGTAAAAGCCTCCCCGTCAAGAAGAGAGGTCCCAAGCACCGCCAGCTCCCGAGGACCCCCGCGCTTAGGCCGGAACCCGGCGCAGCACCAATTCGGATACCCCGGACATGCCGCGCCGGGCACGTGAGCAGACCGAAGCCCCAGGCGGCCAACCCCCCAGGCCGACACCCTCCAGCCTTGCTACTACCGCCCGATGGCCGGGAGGAAACCGAACCCAGCATCCCAACCCATCACCCCACACCCCTCCACCCGGTCAGTCCACCGCGGAGGCCGAAAAGCACCAGTCAAAGGGCCAGCACCCCGCAGAGTGCTTGGACCAAGATCCAGGAGCCATGTCCAGTGCCAATTTGACTGATCGGCCCCAGAGATGCTGGCCACCCGCCGCGGCCACCTGCCGCGGCCACCCCGACGCGCATGCGCGGCAAGGGGCCATCGGGGAGCCAGCGACAAGAACCAGCCCAGGGAGATGGAAAAGGCAGCAGCGCCCACCGACCACCGGCCGACCTACAGCCGTCCACCCCCACCCGAGCAGCCGGGCGAACAGCAAGCCCCGCCCACCCGCCAATGCCCCGCAGGGCCACAGGCCGGGGGGCACGCCGCCCCAGAGCCCCAGCCCAGACCCCTCCCAGAGCAGCACAGCACCAGGCCAGTAACCAGTGTCCGCCAGCACGACCCCTCTAAGGCGCCGCATGCAGCCACTAGGAGTCACCACACAAAGCCCCCAAAGTCCCACCCCAGGCGAGATTCACAGCACCTACCGCCCCAACCGCAAGTGGACCCAACCCCGAGGACCCCTAGGAGTCACCACAAACCCTTAAACTCCACATCGGCAATCGTGTCCCACAGAACAAAATCAAGGGCCCGACCCCACTAGGTGATGGAGCTGATCAAGGGAGACCAGAAAGATTGATCAGATGTGGAGGCAGAAGCCGTTTCTAGACCAATGTAATCCAGAAGGAGATCTCTATATTGATTAATATTCAGAGTATTTTTATTTTTCCAGTTCAAGATGATATTTTTCTTAGCGATGCATAAGGCAATGTGAACTAATTGCATAGACTTTGTATCCATGGTAACTTCATCTAAATTTCCCAGCAAGCAAACTGCGGGAGAAGATGTGATATTACATTTCAGACACTTTGATAGGTTCTTCACATATCTGGTAACAATATTTCTTGACAGGTGGGCAGAACCAAAGAGCATGAGTATAATTGTCTGGTAGATTGCTTGTACATTGTAAACAGGTATAAGATGGCGTAAAACTCATCTTGAACATCCGTTGGCCTGTATAATGCACTCTATGAAGGATTTTATATTGTATTAATCGTAGATTAGGATTTTTAAGGAATTTAAAGGTTCTTAAGGAAATCTGAGACCAGAGGTTCAGACAAATGAGACATGACAAGGTCCATCTCTCCATTACACTCAAAATACAAGGGCTATTGGTTAAGACCTATTCTAGTTGTACAAAAATGTTTGTATATTTTTATGATAGCATTTGGGATGGTAAATGATTAAGTCACAAACAGGGGTCTAAAGTTTTTCCTGGAATTTGTAAATCAACTGTATTGAGCCTAAATTTATTTTTTATAATTGACTTAATTTGTTGATATTCTAAGAATTTATTCTTATTGATTCCGTATTGTGTAACCAATGTATTAAATAGGATAAAGTTTGTTCCATCAAATATATGCTCCAGGTATTGAATTTCTTTACGACTCCAGCCTGGAAAGTTGACCATGCATTTTTTTTGTAAGATATCAGGGTTATTCCAGATGCGTGTACGTCTGCATGGGACTAGTAAGGTCTCTGTCATTTTAAGAAATTCCCACCAAGCTGAGAGGAGCTGATACTAATATTTTTAAAACATTCATTTTGTTTTATATTTGAGCTAATAAATGGTAGATCTGAAAGTTTTATCTTATTGCATAGTGTCTGTTCAACATCTAGCCAGGACTCATCGAGAGAACTGTGTTTTGACCATCTTGATGTGTATTGGAGCCTGTTGGCTAAGAAATAATGAAGAAAGTTTGGTAGGTCTAGACCTCCTTTATCTTTGGACTTCTGTAGTGTTTATAAGCTGATACGTGGGGGTTTATCTTTCCAAAGAAATTTAGAACCAGAAGAGTCCAGAGATCTAAACCAATCAGGTGATGGTTTGCTTGGGATCATTGAGAATAAATAATTAATTCTAGGCAAAACCATTATTTTTATTCTAGCTACTATTCCAATAAGTGTTATGGGAAGGGATTTCCATCTTGCCAGATCATCTTCCACTTTTTTTAAAAGTGGGACGTAATTTAGCTTTCTGCCAGTCTTGGCGAGATATGGATACCTAGATATGTAATATTTCCTGACCGGAGTTGCACAGCAACGGGACCCTGGAAAGAACAGTTGATTGGAAGGACTGTAGATATTAACCAATTTATAGAATAGTCTGAAACTCTTGAATAAGATTTTATCAACTCAATTACCTGAGAGAAAGGAGTTTGTGAATGCTGTAGAAAAAGTAGTACATCATCTGCATACAGACTAAGTTTATGTTCTATTTTGTTGCATTGTATACCTTTAACATTATTATTTTGCCTGATTGCTGCTGCTAATGGTTCAATAAGCAAAGAGGGAGGGAGAAAGTGGACATCCCTGCCTGGTACCTCTCTGATGGAAAAACCTTGATGATGTTTGATTATTAGTCCTAATACATGCTGTTGGTGAGCTGTATAATATTTTTAACCAGTTTACAAAATAAGTACTGAATCCGAATTTATGTAAGGTTGCTAATAAAAATTTCCAGTTAACTCTACCAAATGCTTTTTCTGCATCTAAAGATAATATATTGGTTTGGACATTTTTACAGTAGGAATCATCTATTAAATCTATTCATCTACGTGAATTTGTGGAAGAGAGCCTACCTTTTATAAAACCTGTTTGATCAGGATGGATTATTAGAGGTGTTATTTTCTCAATCCTTCTTGCAAGAGCTTCGCAGATTATTATAAGGTCAACATTGATAAGAGAAATGGGACGATAACTGGTAGAAGACATAGGTTCTTTTCCTGGTTTTAATAGAAGATTGATGTTGGCAGAGTTCATGTTTGGTGATGAACAATTCAATTATTTCCTTTGTATTTCCTGTACCGATTTTTGTAAAATGTTTGGTGTCCAGAAATATTCCTAATCTTCTTTAGTAGAACTCTCCAAACAACTTGGTTTTGGCCTGGACCTTTATTATTAGTGCATGGATTGGAGGCCATGCCTGGAGTTCAGTCACTGTTAGCGGTGAATCCAGGGCCTTTGCTGGATTGTCTGAAAGTTTAGGAAGAGTTATTTTATCCAGAAATTGTTCAATTTCATTCTTTGATGGGTTTATCTCCGGTGTGTATAAAGTCTCATGAAACTCTTTGAATGTGTTGTTTATTCTTTCAGGATCATATATTATATTCCCAATTTTGTCTTTGATTGCAGATATAGTTGTTTTTTCTTTATTTATTTTTAACTGATTAGCTAAGAAGCTACCTGATTTATTACTATGTTCAAAGTTTTCTATTCGAAGTCTTTGGATTAAGAACTGCGTCCATTTATTAATAATTTAATTTAATTCTAATTTTGCTTTCCGTATTTTGCTTAGGCTCTCTTTATCCAGGGAAGCTTCTAATTCATCAAATCTTCTGATTTGATAGTTTCTTCTAATTCCTGAACATGTTTATTTTCTGTTCTCTTTTTATTTGATGAGAATGAAATTATTTTACCTCTAATCACAGCTTTCCCCCTCATCAGGAATCTTGATAAATCAGCTGCTTTATATTTTACTTTTAAAACACAATTGCACTTTCACCAAAGGCAAGCTCTGTGATAGACCTCACGTAAAAAAAATACTGAGGCGGTAAAAAAGTGCTTGATGGTGGTCTGTATAAATGAACAAGACTTGCATCTTTCTCTTTTGTCCATTTATAATAAATTTTAATTCTGAAAATGCAGCTCTCATCTTTACGTTAATTTGTTGCATTGGGAATTAAAAAAGTAGTTGGAATGCATATAACGTGGGAACCATTTCCAGCACTTTTTGTTTTTTTGCTTACCTTCTCAGTCTTTTTAGCAACTTAAGGCCACAGCAATGGCTTGCAAAGGTCATCTGAGCACTCTGCAAATGAAGAAAGGCACTCAAAGGAGGCAGAGCTTTAAGTGCCCATGTTTTGCGAATTTGAAGGATCTCAATGGTGTGCATGCCTATTGAAGGCAAAGAGTGTACTTTGGTCTCTGAAAGGTCTCTGGAAGGACAAAAAAGAGTTGAGAATAATAAATTCACTCACATGGGTATCCTGTTATCAACTTGAACTTAAAAACATATTTGATGTACGAATTCTTGGGATCAGAATCAGAAAGGGGTTAACTGCCAAATGTTGAGTAAATTTACAACATTAGGAAATTGCTTGGTACTTTGTGCAAACATACAATACGAAAAACACTTAAATGAAAATAAATATGCTAAACAGAATGATATATACGTGAATGCATGTGATGATCAATGCAATGGGTCATTGCAATCAGTACAATAAAGAACAGATTCAGAGAACCTAGGCCTGATTTTCCAAAGAGCCTTATGGGCACAGGCCCAGAGTCCCATGCCTACTGGGGGTACTTGAGAGGTTTAAGGAAGAAAAAAAATGTCTTCAAATTTCAAATATTGCAGAGATCGGGGCTGGTGGAGACAACCAATAAGATCTACACTGTTTTTATTTTATCTTTTCAGAGTTGCATAGTTCTTAAGGTACAATTGCGGAAACCATGCTAACATTCCCTGCCCCAAACCTCGACAGTAGTTGGCTCCACTGAGCATCACCCGACAGTGGTAGTAGTAGTAAGAGAAATAAAAAAGATTGAAAAAAGGCCGTTTGTATAAATGAAAGAGATAAAGATGAGAAGACGTGATTATTAATAAGTCTGTCATCTACTGACATGTTCTTTGTAAACTGTATGGAAGAAAATCAGGAAAAAGAAGATGTTGTGGATGATTGTGAGCCAATTAACCAACCTGTTAGGCTGCTGCTACACAGCCTGATGCTAGCTTTAGCAGCAGCTCAGAATGGATTTATCCAGTATGATATCAGTGGTGGAGATGCTGCTTTTCAGGATCAGGTGACCAGATATTCCGCTTCATCCTGTTGCGAAGTATGTGCGATAAAGTGTGCTCTTATTAACAATCTGCTATGCTGCTGTCACTTCCAAAGGAGAGAAAAGGTTTGTTCATACTGGCAGATGTTGGCTGAGCACAGGTAGGATAATGACTGTTGTTTCCCCTGCATCTTATTTGAAGCGCATACAATACAGTGCATTAGTAGTTTCTCTGACTGGAAACATTCAGAAGGCGTTTGACCGAACATCTCTGATTATTGCACCAGCATCAGCCATTGGTAGCACGAGAAAGCTATACTGGAACAGCTGGAGGTGGAGATGTGGTACTGTGGTACAGATAGGAAAGACAAATTAATGGTAATGAGTGAGTTTTTGTGATCAAGTTATGGAAAATCTAAATTGTGGTCCTGGCCGGCTGGAGGTGAGCTATAGCAGGACATGTTTACATAGGCAAGGGAGTTACACCATATTCATAAAAATGTGATTTAAAAAATTATATAATCAGGTTTACTTTATACTACTTTTTTGGCAATGGGGGGCCCTTGAAATGCTCTGTCCCTGGGGGCCGCTGCTATCATAATCCAGGTCTGCAGAGAACACAACACAGGGTCATGTGATTGAATCACTGCAGGTGGTGGGACCAGTCTTAGGGTTATTGTTCATGCGTCCAACAGCAGAGGGGAAGAAACTGTTCTCATGGCAAGCCTTTATTTGTTATAAATTTTTACTATCATGGCTTACAGCTTATTAAAACCCCAAATTTGAAGTGTCAGAAACATTAGATTAATACATAAAATCAATGAAATAAGGATTGTAAATGGAGAAATGCTGGATGCTCTATTTATATTCCTCTCACAGGGATTTGATTGTGGACCAGTTGAAGGTCACAATAGAGTGAAAATACTAATTGTTATGGTTAGCAGGAAGAGCGATTTATCGCTGTCCTTTGAGTCACTCAGTGGTCTCTGTATGATTCCAATCCAACCAAACTGGGATTCATCAGTTTCGTTTAATTTCCATTTCCACCAAGTCGGATTGAAAGTTTCTCCAAGTTACATGACACTTCGAGTATTAATCCTGAAACACAGACCAGATCACTTTTTACAGCCTCCAGCATTTGTCCCCGCTCACCTAGTGAGTAATTTTGAGTCCCAACAGCCCATCCCAGCATGTCAGACAGCTCCTTCAGCTTTCCAATTGCTTCCAGAACTGTCTGCATTTTTCTGTAGAACAAGTGGGGGCAATAGAGAGAGAGGGAGATAAAAGCATCCATCTTCACTGAGTACTGGAAGAAGTGAGCACTTCCTGCCTCAAAGCCGCCTGGCATGGATGCTATCAGTCTGTGGCACTGCTGAGGTGCTATGGAAGACCAGGATGCTTCAATAGCGACCTTCAGCTCTTCTACATTGTTCTGTCTCATGTCTATCATCTCTCTTTTTGCAATGCCCCATTGATTCTCCATGGGGTTCAGGTCAGGTTAGTTTACCGGCCAATCAAGCCCAGTAATCCCATGGTCATTGAACCAGGTTTTGGTAATTTTGGCAGTAAGGGCAAGTGCCATGTCCTGCTGAAAAAAGATGTCAGCATTTCCATAAAGCTCGTCTGTGGAAAGAAGCATAACGTGCTGCAAAGTGTCCTGGTACACGGCTGCGTTGACTCTAGACTTAATAAATCCCAGTGGACCAAGACCAGCAGACTAAATGGTTCCCCAAATCAACATTGTGAAACTTCACACTTGACTTCAACGATCTTGGATTGTGGGCCTCACCATTATTCTTTCAGACTCTGGGATCTTGGTTTCCAAATTGAGATGGAAACTTTGATCTCATCAAAAAAAAAGGACTTAGAACCTTTGAGCAACAGGTCTATGCCATCTAAAAGTCTGGAAAAGGGATCCAAACTCATTTCTACGACTCTGCAAGTGCAGACACCCACCATGGCAGTTTTTATCCACAAATAGAAAAGAACGTAGAACAATGATGAACTTTCACTGAGGTCATTAAAAGACCCTTGAACAAAATTTGAAGTACTGCAGGCTGAACCTGCCTCAATTAGGTTGGGTGCTCATGATTTAACAATAACAAAGACAGCATCCATGGGAAAGTTCAAGGGAAAAAAACGTTGATGACGGAAAGACAAAGGCCCTAAGTGCACTAGTGAGTCCACACCTGAATGACTCAGTGAAAAAAAAACTCCTCCAAAAACAGACTAAAATAAGGGTTTTGGAATGGCTTACTTAAAATCTGGGCTCAAATTCCAAGGAGTTGCTGTCACATGACAGAAAAGTAGGAAAAGTAAAAATATTCTGCAGAAAGTGATTTTAAATGTTGAAAAAACACCTACCGTTAGGCTATCATCCCAGCTAAACATAATAATCTCAACCATCTCAAACAATGAAAAATAGATAGAGTGGTTACAAAAAGGTGTAAGCAAACAGCTTCATTCTTTTGATCGATTGATTGATTTTCATCAGAGCTGTCCTGACAAAGGCGGTAGAGTCTTGTCGATACATGTCAGCCAAAGGTAATATTCCTCGCTGCCAGTCTGAGTTACATAAGAACTTAAAACAAGGCTAATTATGATGAACTGTATTCCATTACAGTTACTATTTTTAAACATGCTATTCAGAATACTGTAGCGGAGTAGGGAGAGGAGCTCCCAGGGTGCTTTGCGGCACGGTCTATTCTGCGACCGTGACCCAGTATTTGAATAGTTGACCAGCCTGTGCGTGTGTTCATTAAAGTTGTTGTTGCCACACAAACTTGGTGTCATTCTTGCCACTCCAACCCACAATTGGTTACACTGGTGTCAGAAGTAGGATCACAGAATGACCACAGTCCAAGAAATTGAACTCCTGGCAGAGCTAGGGAGGGGCGAGGTCCCGTTCTGAGGAAGGAAGCTGGAAAGGCAGCAAGGCAGCTCGAGGAAGTCTGGCGGAGGAACGAGAGGTGGGCCCTCACCCCTTCAGCAGTCGGCCAGATGGGACCAGCACGGGGTAACTACCTGCCACGACAAAGCCAGAGAGAAGAACTGCGGCTACGGAGCAACCGCCAGCACGCCACCTGGCAGCCCTCCCGAAGGTCCGTCATTACAACGGGGAAACAGTGCTGGAAGACTACCTAGTCCAGGTTAGCCTAGCCGCAGAGCTATGCAGATGGTCAGGGGAGGAAACGGCGCTGCAGGTCGCAATGAATTTGTAAGGAGCAGCACTTCAAGTACTAGCAGACCTGAGGGCGGAGGAACGCCACGATTGGACTCTAGTGCAAGAGGCCTTAGAGCGCCGGTTCGGGAAGAGGATCTACGCCGAACACGCCAGAGAACAAGTTCTCAATCGCCACCGACATGGTGACGAGACGCTATGCTGCTACGCCCCGAACATCTTGCTACACGTCGGGGCTACCCCGACCTCGAGACGGAGGTCCAAAAAAAGCTAGCTCTGCAGGCCTTCGTACGGCAAAGAGAAAGCATAGAATGCCTCCGGTGCGGAGAGCTTGGCCATGTAGCCTGGATCTGTCCAGCACCTGCTCCTCGCCAACGGGACTTTCCGCCGCCGTTAAACTAAAGTGGGATGGTACTGCAGGGGGCCTACCACTGCCTGGACATACCCGTAAGACCAGAACCAGCCTCCGGGTCGGGCAGCTCGGCGGGGCTGGTGGGCTGTACGCGGAGATTTAAGTCAGTGGAACCCATCCACCATTACCCTGGTCCGGGCCGGGGCCCTGCCAGACACCGGACGGCTCAGTTACGCCACCTGCTGGACACGTATCTCGACATCTTCGCGGCAAAAGACGAAGAGTGCACCTGGACCAGGCTGGTTCAACACGACATCGACACCGGCCAAGCCAGGCCAATCCGCCTGCGACCCCGTCGGCTGCCGTTATCTCGACAGGCGGCGGCGGAGAAGAAAATCCAGATAAATGTTAGAAGAGGACATTATCGAGCCCTTGCACAGCCCGTGGGCGGCTCCGGTGGTGCTGGTGAAAAAGAAAGACGGTGGCTGGCGGTTCTGTGTGGACTACAGATGACTGAATGAGGCCACACTGAAGGACTAATTTCCCCTGCCTCACATCAATGACAGTCTGGGCGACGTGGCCGGGTCCAGCTGGTTCAGCACCCTGGACCTCCGCAGTGGTTACTGGCAGGTGGAGCTGGCCCCAGCAGCCCAGGCCAAGATGGCGTTCACCATCGGCCAGGGCTTATGGCAGTTCAAGGTGATGCCATTCGGTCTCTGCAACACCCCAGCCACCTATGAACGCCTAATGGAGAGGGTCCTGGCCCATGTCCCCCGGAGCCGCTGCGTTGTCTACTTGGACGACATCCTGGTCCACGCGGCGGAGTTTGAGGCTGCCCTAGCCAACCTGCAGTAGGTCTTCCAGGCCATCCGTCAAGCTGGCCTCCGGCTGCGCCCCCAGAAATGCCATCTGTTCCGGCGGGAGATCAGCTTCCTGGGCTACGTCGTCTGCGCAACAGGAATCACAGACCCGGACAAGGTGCGAGCAGTGAGGGACTGGCCAGAACGACGGAACATTGGAGAGCTGCGGAGCTTCTTGAGGCTAGCCTCCTACTACCCGCGGTTCGTGCGGGACCCTCACCGCGCTGGCCGACCCGCTCCACAAGCTGACGCACAAAGGGCAGACGTTCCACTGGGACAGTGACGGTGCCGCTGCCTTCACAGCACTACGGACGGCACTCACCCATTCCTTGGTCCTGTAGTACCCCGATCCGAAGCAGCCCTTCATCCTGGATACCGATGCCAGCGACAGGGGCATTGGAGCGGTCCTCTCGCAGGCGGGGGAGGACGGAGAGAGAGTCGGTGTAGTGGCCCCCAGGCCTCCCTGGCCTGGGGGCCACTGCAGTGTTTTCGCCACTCCAAAGTGGCCTGCTCAAACTGCTCCACGCATCATCTGGAGCACCTTGGTCTGTAGCTGCCAGAGCACAAGCAGCTGCAGGCTCTCCTGTCCCGACTCCTGCCACCGCCAATATGTGGGAGTGGGCCGGGTCTCGATGCTGTTCCTCCTTCAGCTGTCACCGGTCCAGCGCCTCCACCTCTGCTGCTCCTTGGGGGCTCGTGTTGGGGCTCGCCAGACGGAGCCTCGCTGCCACATCGTCCTCAGTCCGCTGACACTGCCGACATGCCAGGCTCCTCCATACAGGGCCGTCGGGACAGGAGTCCACCCACAGCACCCCGGCGCTCCTGATGTTTGGCCTCGAGCTCTGGACATCGGTGGACTTGGTGTTTAGGCCTCCCCCAGAGCCAACGACCTCAGTCGGGGAACGACTGGACTACTTCGGCCGGCTGAAGGAGCGGCTGTGGGTGGCTCTCGAGCTTGCCCGAGGGGCTCTTCAGGTTGCTGGGCTCAAGCGAAAGAGTGCCTACGACTCCCGCTGCTTTGGGGGGGACTTTGGACCAAGGGACAGGGTGTGGGTGTCCTCTGCCCCCTTGCTCTCCACCTCCTCCACCACCACCGCTGACTCCCCTGGCTGCTGGGGGCGAGCCGGCATGCTTAGGTCCGCGACGGCGGCAGCTGCCCTCCAGGTACCAGGACTTTGTTGTGGGATGTTGAATGGTCTTGGGTATTCCCGGTTGCTTGAGGAGAGTTAACCGTCTAGGGGGGGCAGTGTAGCGGAGCAGGGAGAGGAGCTCCCAGGGTGCTTTGCGTGCCGCAAAGGTCCTTTCTGCCACTGTGACCCAGAGCGGTATGTGAATAGTTGACCTGCCTGTATGTGTGTTCATTAAATTTGTTGTTGCCACACAAACTTGGTGTCATTCTTGCCACTCCAACCCACGATCGGTTACAATACAGTTACTGTTGTAATACCATTGGAAAACTTGTGTGTTTCCACTTTCCACCTGAAAGATTAACATGTGAATTTTGGGAAATGTGTATCTCAGCATTATGTAGACTATCCCATAATATCCCTAAACAACATGCCGCCGAAACCATAGAATCCTATGGCCAAAACACTCCAGACCTGCAAGCACCAACATTAAGAAGAGTTGCCATGTATGGATCCAGACCCGGAGCTGGGAGGGTTGGAGCCAGAACCGCAGCCATATAAAACTTCTAGCAGTGAAGGAAAATGATACACTCACTGGTGTTCTCGCAGCTCATCCTTTTTCAAATGATGCTAGATTTCATTCGAGGATTCCTAAAAAAAAGACCGACTTAAGCCATGGTGGTTAAAACGGGGGGAAAAGACCAAATCTGGCAACACTAGTCATAGTGTCGCACCGCTTATGCATTCGGGGTCAAACTGCGAAATATGCAGGAAAACTCCAGTGATTGCTGGAGCAGCTGTAATTCCGTATCAAATAATGAAGCGGCATATTCGTATTACCATCTAAAATATTTTTGCAAAGGTTAGTGATAGATCCAGGTGGCAAAATTCTTACATATTTGTGTAAACCTTTTTGGAGCCAGCCCCCAGCGGATGAGAACTGTGCTGCAATTTTTGCATCTTCCGGGTTGGCTTAACATTCTGCAGGCGGAGTTTATCCATTGGTCATTTCTCACAGTTACAGTGGTTGAAAGTCGCAAATAACCTAATTGGCTGTGGCTGATAAAAATTTATCTTTTAGATTTTAGATTTAAGCAAATCTAAAATGTAAAGAGATAGTACTACTAAAAAACAGTTTGGTTGGTTTTGGTCACTGAGAGGTAGCAGTGTTGTGCCAAAAATAATTAAATACTTTATTTACATAATGTTTATGATTAATGTGCCCTTTTTTTCCCCTGCTGGAGTAGCTACTAGCTCATTTTGTTACATTTAATAGAATTAAATGCTATTTTTAAGGGGAAGTATTCCATGTATTTAGAATACAGTACCAAGATTCAGCAAAGTAACGGAATATGTTATGAAATACATTTTAAAGCAGGTATTTAGAATCAGAATCAGAATCAGCTTTAATGGCCAAGTATGACACATACAAGTATGATGCATACAAGGAATTTACAGATACAGTACAACCTGTCCATCCAGGCCACTGTTGGGCATGCAGCCACCGTATTCTGTAACTAAATACATTTACAAAGTATTCTCCCCTACACTTGTAGACAGTTTGTTTCAGGTGATTCCGTTTTATTGTCAATGGGCAGATTTGATTTAAATTTTCTCCGTTTTTTGTTTTTTGTGTGTGTTGGTCCAATATAAGTAATGTCTATTTAAAAGAATATAACTATATTTGCATCACTCAGCGTGCAAACCTACGTTTTTCATATTGTGTTTTTACATTTTCAAGGTGTTTTCTTCTTTTTTGTGTTTCTTCTTAGACGGCCTCCAATAGACAGCAAGGTTTGTTTAGATAGATAGTTTTCTATGTTATCTGGTATGCAAGAATGCCTTCTGAGTCGGTTTCCTTAAAAAAAATAATAATTCCCAGTCTAGTTCAGTTTATGCCAGTTCAGTGTGGGAGTGGGCCTGGAAACTCAAGAAGATGTGGGGGCTTGATTAATGACATGCACGTGTCTGTCCTCTGATTGGCTAATTGCAACACTGCTCTTACACTGTCTCTGTTTACTAAAATCAGTAACATAAGACAAAAATGGTACCGGCATTTAAACTTAGACAGAGTTCACCACCCAGTTTAGGCAGCATAACCAAACAAGACGGGACTCTTGTGTGATTGGCTGCAGGAGGACTCCGGCACCAGAGCTTCAGTCTTAGGTAAGCCAATCGCCAGCAGTCAAAAAGGTATTCAGCGCCACGCTCTTCCCTCTTTGCTACTGAGTTAATCCTAGATCATTTATTTCCCTCCACTTAGCAATATGCCTAAATCTGAGTTGTCTCAGGTTTCGCACCCCCCCCTCCACACACACACACAAGGATGACAAGTGGAGAGAGCTCATGGCAAGCTATGTAGACCGGGAGATTTAACAAGCAGCGGATTCAGCTGCAGATTTTACAATTCATGGTTTGAAGCGTAGGTTATGTTTGAGGATAGTTAAAACAACAAGATTTCTCGGTGGATGTGGTCACAGATGGTGGCTTGGTAGCATGGGGAGCCTAAGTCTCCTCCCCTTCCGATCGGCCTATTGGTCCTGTTGCTACTTTCCACATGGTCAGATCTATAGTTGTTTTCTCCATTTTTAATGCTCCTTTCTTCGTCCTGGAGGCTAGGACCCTTCTTCTCCATCAGTTGTAGTCCGCTTGTTTGTTTTTACACAAAGGGTCTATATAAGGAACCTTCCACCGGAATTTAAGCCTTCTTGAAAGCGGCTCGGCCTGTTCGCTACGATGAGCACCAACCACCTTCCTTCGCTGGCAAAGTAAAGCACGAGTTTCTGGGAGAAACTCACTCCAAGAGACTCAAAGACCGCCAATCAGGTAAATCGCAAACATTGATGAAACAAAGCCATTGTTTTATCCTCAAAGCCTGTCGAAACTTTCCCTGAGTTGCAGCCCTCCGAGAGAGGATATCCGGGTGCTGATCTGCCTGAACCAGCCAAAGCTGCATTCACTCTCCGCCACAGAGCATAGAAGAGTTGGATGCCTGGTTGGAGAAAGCTGCCAAAAGGTACTGTTCAGTGAAAGAAACTTGGAGTTGATCACTGCTTCGCCAAATCGGAGGACTAGCTAAGATAAATAAGATTTAAGGGTCATGTGTTCACTGTGATTTTGTGACTGTGTATAAGATATCATCGGCTATCTGTTTGGGTAAACCAGACCGCTCAGCCTGAGGTTTTAACCAGTGTTTTAAAAGATTTTCCCAACAGAGAGTCCTTTTAAATCCTGCAATTTGAGCTACTCAATCTGCCAGGAGTTTCCTTTTCTTTGTTTAATGTTCAGTAAATGCATTAGTGGCTCCAAACCTCGCCACGTCAGTTCCTCGGAAGCTTTATGCTAAAATAAGCCTATGTGTTTGGTTTTAAGCTTTCATTTCATGAATAAATGCTATCAATGATGTTCAAATAGAGATCGGTTCAAAGTAGATTGTTTAAGAACAGTAAACTAATCTTATCACCTGTGTTTGAACCCGCCTTAATGTACCAAAATACTTGAATTAGATTGTTAAATCTATAATAGAAGTCATTTTCCAAAGGTTAATGACTTCTTATCCAGATATACTTTAAACAAAACATTTCTTAATCAAAAGAATGTTTTCTTTTTCCTTAAATTGTTTATTGGTTTAGACATAAATCAATGGTGCTAATTACTTAAACTGATCACAATTGGTCAACTAATTTAGCTTTGATTTCAGCTGCTAAAGCTACCAGCTTCTTGTTGATAGCAGACTGTAGACGGAGCCCAAACCATAGGAGCCGTGTCCAATGACTAAGTGCTGAAACCAACAGATATTTCCAGCCTCGTTTTTTATTTTAAAATGTTATCACTTCTGAGAATGACGTTGAGAACCAGGTGGATATTTTAAAAGACACGGGTGTTGTTTGATGCGCGGGCCGAGTGTGTTGTGGCATGAGCAGCCATAGAGGTTCACATAAGCAGCTTCATAAACGGCTAACACACATTAGCATTAGCATGTACAGTAGCTAGCATTTACTTACTGCTAACATTAAACAAAGGGTAAAAACACATTTGTTAACGGGATCATAAAAGTAGATGTGATCCCATGACTCAGAAGTTCAGAACACATTCTGTACTTTATAGACTTACAAGTGCGTTGGGCCATTAATCACCCCATAAAACGCTAATTCCGCTATATGTTCCAAATCCATATTCCTGTGAAGGTATCTAGAATAACAAAGAAGAGACAAAAAAGAACATTTGTTAAACAACTGGTTTTGAATAATACATTGATGTAAATATTTACTAAAAATATTTTTTTGCATAGTAATGTTTCATCTTAAAGAAGGTTATTGTCTATCTGGCTATATGGGGAATATTAATTTAATAATTCATGAATTATTAATTTAATTATTCCTTTAAATTATTTATCGGGGCACCAACCGGCAATTAACCTGTTAAATTGATGTATTCCTCAGAATGAACTCTATTGTCAAATAGCAGTTTGCTATGGCTACCAAATATGATTTGTCTGAAGGGTGAACCCTTTGCAATGAATCAAACGCATTCAATAAAAGAAGCAAAGAGATTTTATTCAGTTTAAAAACTTTAATTACTAAAAATGGTCCACACAAAACAATATATTTCACTCTCGGCTAATTAGATCCTTGCTAACGGCTAAGCTAAATGACTAATGTACATGCTATAAGCCTGTGAATATTCTCATTCATCCAGGTCATGGTTATCTCAAGGAAATTTCAATCAAACGCAACTGGACTTGGTAATTTGTCTTGGAAGACGTTTCACCTCTTATCCAAGAGGCTTCATCAGTTCATGCTCGCCGCTGACCAGGCTGGGACTGGTCCAACTAACTGGTGTGGAGACTCATCTATTTAACCTCTTGAACAAGAATCATTATGTCATTGGATCCTTTGTGCTCCATGTCTTAACGACGGTCGTTGGCGTTTTTAAAATGCGATTAAAATGCGATTTCCTAATCGCAAAGGCTGCGATTTGACTTGATGTAAACATATCTGCTAAAGTCACGTGACTTGCAAACAATGCAGGGAGAGAAGGAAACGCTGCACTTTAACCAGTTATAAAATGACCTAAAGCTTAACAGAATCCAACACTGCACAATAGTTGGTACCAAAGAGGAATAGTACATCAGTTGTAAGAAATTATATCTGCTATGAAGACGTTAATGCTGCCCAATGCGTTAATCCAGAACCCGTCTTGCTATTGTTGGTGCCTCACGTAGGCTAAAGTAAGAACCTTTATCAACACCTAAAAACATCACACCACCATATATGAGAGTTGCACAGCTAAACTGACCACCACCAGTGTTTCAATTTCCAGTAAACAAACTTCGAGGCGACAGTGATCGCTGACCGAGCTGTTTGAAAGAATCGCTCCTTACGAACTTAAAAAACGGCATACTGAAATAATTCGTGCTATAACGGGTTTTATAGCCAAAGGTATGCTTTGTTAACCATGATGAATAAGATAGGATTCAATCTCACTCACACATTTTAGCCACATTTTACCTGCGCTGTATAAAAAATGCCAACAGAAAGTTAAAGCCGCACCGAAAACAGCGGTGTATTTTGCAACAACTGACCTGAGATCAAACCGCTCTACGGAGCCATACCAGAGTCTGAAAGTACATTAGATCGATGGAGAATTAAAAATCAGAGCTTGTTCCTTCAAGCCTCCTACTTCCTGGATAACCACACGGAGGAAAACATTGCAGCCGGAGGTAATTATTAGCTGGGATCAAAAGGAAGAAAACCTTGATTGCAGACTGACACTGATGACCATCGAGTGTGATGATTAAAAGTAGATAAAGTTGTTAATATTTGCCTTTGTCTTAAAATAAGTAAATAATCTTATGGAATAGAATAAATTATGTATAAAAATATTTTTAAAATACACAATATTTTTATAGCATTAATTAAAAAATGCATGACAAAAGCCCCACAAAAATAAATGCACATTACATCGCAATCGCAATATTGAAGAAAAAAAATCGCAATTAGATTATTTTCCAAAATCGTTCAGCCCTACTAGTCAGGTTAGAGGGAGACTGTGATGAAGCTGATTGAGAGGTCTTTCCGATGTGGAGGGACTTATCAGAATACGGCCAGAGAGAGAGAGAGAGGGCGGCTCTCGCTTGAGCGGGGTACTGCGCTGGGAAGTTTCCTTATCAGAGAAATGTTCTGCTCTGATGACGGCAGGGAGGTAGTTCCAGGGGAATGCTGGCTTATTATAGAACCCTATGATATCGATTTCATGTATTCAGGGCCAGACCCAACAGTAAACAAGGGGACTAAACTTTTAATATATAACAAAGGATAGCCAGAAATGCTTAAAGTGCTAATATAACAGTAACAGTAATTACTTATACAGAGTGATATACCTTTGAGTTCTTAATATTTTGTAGAATTTATTTCAAAAGAACTTACACTTCTTCCAGCTGGCTACCATTGAAAGCATAGTCTTGGATCTCCGTCAAACCATTGCCATTAAGCATGCTGAAAAAGAAAAACAGAAATAATACTGTGAACCTGGTTTGGGACAGCTGCACAAAACAATCTCCTAACTTTACAGTGCTTGAGAAAAACAATTAAGTTCAAAGACTAGACAAAATCTATGAAATATAAAAAATATGTGATTGATTAATATCAGGGATGCAACTATACCACTTTTTTAAAAAACCATACCATACCGATATTTGAATCAGAGTACTTACGATACCGAGTACCAATGCCAATACTTCTACGACACAAAAAAAGTTATATCAATTGGGAGTCAGGTTTTATTTTCTTCTCTGTTTTTACAATACATGATGGATGATCAGAAAAAAAAAAAATCGGAATAAAAATGACCGTAGAAAATAAATTTAAAAGTAAAAAAAAAAAAATTGTGTGAAATTATTGCTGTGTTTCCAGTATCAGGGCCGATACCCAATACCAGTATCAGTATCGGTGCATCCCTAATTATTTTTATTGTTAAGATAAGTGCCTGGTTAAGTCGTATTAAATAATTTGGAATATATGTTCCAATGATTAGTAGAACCTGCATTTTTGGGGATTAAAAGTAACTTTTGAAAATAACAACCCTTAAACCAGTAAACTATTAATTAAGTGCACATTTCCCCATGAAAAGTTTTTTTTTAATCTGATGTAATTATCTGAACTAATGTTATGTTTTTATTAGTAGTAAACAGAAATCAGCATGGTTAAAACATCAGTCTGTGTGGAATTAATCAATGTCATGTTTTTCACCTAGTGAAGGGAGTGACATAAATACATTCTTCAAAAAATACTAAAATTAATTATATGATTTTATGTGCTTGGGGCCTTAGAGGATCCACTTCACTGGAAGTATCCAATCAATTAATATCAATAAGTGGAAATTTTCCATTTACTAGTAATACATTTTATTGCCTTATCTAAATTCAGCTAAATCCAACTTACACGGTCAAAGCATTCTCAGATACTCCAGTGAAGGAATTGGCAGGGATAACTCCTATGAAGACATTTTCTATTATTTCTCTGAATAAAAGAAAAAGAAGACAAAGAAAATCATTTTCACCTGGTAAAGCACATTGAAGTTTTCTCCAGGCTAACAACATTGCAGTTAGCTTACATGTCTAGAATACATACAAAATAAAATCCTCCTGTCTTGACTGAATGTATTGTAGAACAGGAAAGGATTTCAGACCTGTGTTGATAATCCCACTGCAATGAAACATAACCAGTTCAGTGGCTGCTGTATTCTTGGGTGGAAACATTATATACGTTTAGTGAATGAGGCATTAGAGATATAACAGGATATACTATGGATGTGGAACTAGCTGTATTGCTACTGGATTGGTAAGTAATAAATGCTTGTTCCGGGGTTATTTGGGCATAATGATGTAATAAAGTGCCAAGAAAACTGTTTGACAGTTTACCAACTGACACGTTGTTAGGTTGATGTTTTCTTGTTTTGTCTGGTGAGCTTGTAAAACTGTCAATACACTTCTTCAGATGTGCTATATAGAAATTGTTTTTTATGACAGTGACCTCATGCTGCAAGCCTTGAGAGGGCGATAGAGCTAATATCTGAAAAGTTAAGGAATGTGTCTTTAACTTTAAAGTGTACAATCCCACCTGATTGTGATTTTTTCTGTTGAACAATTCTAAAATAAAATGCGGTTTAGGGAATTAAATATAAATGTACTTTAACATTTGACATGCTATTTGATGATTTTTGTAGAACAGGCAATCAAGGAGGGCAATTCCTTTAATTCACTGCTGACTGGCTGTAACCCTAAGAGCAAAGATGAGGAATACCTTGGATGTTAACTTCTGCAGTTGTGCTTCTGTATATTTGGTATTTGGACTTTTGAAATAGGCATAGAAGCGTTTTTAAATAGGGTCTCAAGCATTCATAGATTCAAAGTAACTACAGTATGTTGTTAGGCAAAACATAAAATAGTGTTCCACTGCATTGCTCTCAAGAAAATAAAAAACATGTAAATAGGTACTTACAGATATTTTAAGTTTGGAAGTTCCTGAAATGCCTCCGGATCAATGTATGCCAGAGTTTTGATACTATGTAGCTCTCTGTTGGAAACATAAACAACCATTATGTGCGCACGTACAAAATAAACCCAAATCAGCTTTACTGTGTAATGGTGCATACACAACAAATGCGACCAAAAAGTGCCTCACGCCCCTAGCGGGTCACTTGCACATTCGCACCTTGAAGCTTGTCCAAAGCACACTGGTCATGCTTAAAAATATGCAATTTTCATGCGCGTGAAGCAGAAATACAATAACTTGTGGGAGGACCCTGACTCGGACCGCTGTAGCGGTCGGCTGGCCTCCTTCTCCCGACCGTCCGGGAGCTCCCAGTCGACTCTGGTCACCCAGCTGACCGTGGTTAATGTTCGGCCTGGCCTTGGGCGGAGCTGGGTCCGCTCTTGCGGGGGAAGGCCCAGACGAGCAGCAGCGGAAGGATCCAGAAGCTGTGAGCCTGCTCACCCAGTTTGTACTGCGAAGTTCCAAGCTTTGCCTGCCAACACACCAACTTCTAAGCTGAGCAGCTTTTCATCTGTCTGTGGTTAGTAAAAGTTTATAATATAATACGTGGGCGGCGCAGGATGTGCTGTGGTACCAGGCCTGGATGTCCAGGTGGATGTCCAGAAGCTGTTCATGGATCACTTCTCAGCAGAGAGAGTGGGGCGTTTTGCGGCCACGACTCTTTTAAGAGCCACCTCTTAAAAGCATTCCTGTCTGAATAGTTTAACCTCTTTATAATGTTTTTTTTCTGTCTCTGTATAGAAAACTGCTGGTGTCATTTAGCTCTGGGTTATTAAACACGACGTTTATCAGTATCCATGTCCTGCTGATGCTGTGACTCCATTCACTCAGTCACAGCATCACTGACACTGCCATCACCTGATTGGTTGACGGGGCTCGACTTGAAGCCAAAGTTCAGATTTTTCCAACTTGAGCGACAGACGTGATAAGCGCGAATGCACAAAATGCACCACATAAAATACAGCGCATATTTTATGTCGTGCTTCAAATGCATCAGTTTCGTAACGCAAATTTGCTTCTGATGTATCGCGGGACCCCTGTTACACTTCATCATGCTGCTCCATTGACTTTACATGTAAACCTGACTCTGGTCGCGTTGGTCCCATTCAGTGTGTATGCACCGTAATAATCCAAACTAGAACACAATTCTTTTTTGTTTTTTATGTTTTTCGTTTTGTTTTCCATGCCCTTTTATACTATAGTAGGGTCAAATCAGAAGTTATATGTATTCAAGTCAATAACATGTATTTCCACAATGTGATTGTATGAAAGGACAGGTTAAGCAGTTTCCAGTTCCACAGCTGACCTACATGTGTGTGACCTTGGACAGGTTGTAAAAAGAATGCCTCTCAAGAGATCTTAAGACTTTATCATCAGAGATGTATCTGTGAAAAAATACCACAGAAAAGACAAGTTTTATTTATCACAGACTTATTAAATAAATTGAAAAAAAATAGGCATTCATTTTGCCTTTTGAAATAATTACGTGTGTGAACCCAGAGCAGTGCCTTAAGTAGAACCTGGTACAAGAAATTATACACCAAAACTTGTTTGTCATGTCATATTACTCTTATTATTAACAGAAGTTAAAATTTAATTCAGTGAGATCTGAAACAATGTAGCTGTCATCAAACTAGCTTCAATAGTGAGACACTGTGCAGAGAGATTATTTAGAGATTTTGCTGCTGACGATATGCTCACATCTCTTCTTGTAAATAGTAATTGTGAGAAACTATGATAAATGGTAGTTTTACTGAGATTAATAAAAACAACATTAATTTTACATATGGCACCCATTCTGCATGTAGGTCAGGAAAATACCTGGTATCATGACAAAAACTTGTATTTTCATACCAAGTGATCCATCTATTTACAAAATGGGTCAAATGAAACAAAAGCTATCATTATTTCAATTTTAATGGAATAATGAGTGAATAAGGGAACATGTCATAATTACGATCCTCTTTTGGTGCATTTGAGTCAGATTTATTGCTCCACTTATTATTCTAAATGAGTAGCATCTGTCTGAGCTCATTAAAAATATAATTGATCTTGAGAAGGTTTAAAAAAGAAAGGTTAATGATGAAAATGAAAATCTTACATGTGAGAAACATTGGGCAAACTGGCAAATGTGTTTTTAGGAATAGAAGCAAGCTTTGTCCTCACAAGCCACCTAAAATACAAATAATGAATATCAGTTCTTATGCAATCATCGCTAGATAACCTTACAGTCAAAAATGGAATTACTTACACCTCCTGTATGGAAAAATTGAAAACAGGCACAAGTTCAACTCCAGTACATGAGACACTGCTGATTTTCCAGTCGCAGTTGCAGTGAAGTGGACAACTTTCCACAGGGACAGAAAGTCCAATGAGTAAGAAAATAAAAGGAGGGAGGTTCAAGTCAGACTTCATTCTAAATGAGGTTGATTCAGTCAGAAGGTCCATTCGCTACTAATGAACTCTTTGTAAAACAAGGGGGCGTTCAAAAACCAGCACTTATAGTCAAGACCTTCAAAATAAAATTTTCAAATAAGACCTTCAACATAAAACAAAAAAGTATGATATATGTTGAATTAATTTGTCTCTAAAATAGCATGAAAAGAAAATGTATGTATGAGTTCCCTAAAAAACCATTAATATAAGTATTTCTGTAATCATTGATTTAACAGGGCTCTAATCTGCAACACAAAACCTTTTTTTTCACTTTACTCCTTGACCCTGAACAAGAATGAGGAGGGGTCTGAAATTCACATGATATGTGCATTTCCACTGTAAGGGAGAGCATCAGTTGAACTAACAGTTTTCTAACAGTTGAATCAACAGAAAATGGAGGTTGCTAAAGATCACTAAGTCAGACTGGGGCTCCATGCAAGATCTCACCCGGTAGGGCATCACCGATGATAAGAGATGTGAGGAATCAGCCAGGAACTACATGGGAGGACCTGGTCAATGAAAGGAAGAAAGCTGGTACCACAGTTTCAGAGGTTACTGTCAATAGAACACTACACCGTCATGGTTAAAAATCCTCCATCACATGTCCAGGCCTCTCTGAAGTTTGCCAATGACCATCTGAATGATCCAGAGGAGGCATGGAAAAAAGTCATGTGGTCAGATGACACCAAAACAGTATTTTTTGGTCTAAACTTCACTCGCCTTGTTTGGACAGAAAAGAAGGATGAGAAGCATCGCAAGAACACTGTCCCTACTGTGAAGCATGGAAGTGGAAACATCAGGCTATGGGGGTGCTTTTCTGCGCAGGGGACAGGACGACCACTCTGTATTAATGAGAGGATGAATAGGGCCATGTATTATGAGATTTTGAGCAAAAACCTCCTTCCCTCAGTCAGAGCATTGAAGATGGGATTATATTGGGTCTTCCAAAATAATAATGATCCAAAGCACACTGCCAGGATTACCAAGGGCCTCCGTAAGAAGCATATTAAAGTTCTGGAGTGGCGTAGCCAGTGTCTAGACCTAAATCCAACAGAAAATCTTTGCAGGGAACTGAAACTTTGTGCTGCTCAGCGACAGCCCAAAACCTGACAGATCTAGAGAAGATCTGTGTGGAGGAGTGGGCCAAAATCCCTGTTGCAGTGTGTCCCTACCTGGTCAAGAACTACAGGAAACGTTTGACCTCTGTAACTTCAAAGAAAGGCTTCTGTACCAAATATTAATTCTGATTTCTCATGAGTTCAAATACTTATGTGCAGCAATAAAATGCAAATAAATTCTTTAAAAATCAGATAATGTCCATCCATCCATTTTCTGAACCGCTTAGTCCTCCAGGGGTCGCGGGGGGGGGGGCTATCTCCAGTTGTCAATGGGCGAGAGGCGGGGTACACCCTGGACAGGTCGCCAGTCCATCACAGTCATATAATGTGAGTCCTTGAATTAAAAAAGCTGTTTCTGACAGTGGAAATTTACCTACAATGTTAACCCCTCCATAATTTCTAAGTGGGAGAACTTACAAAAAAAAACAGAGTGTTCAAATACTTATGTTCCTGACTGTTGTCTTGCAGCAAGAAGGTCCTGGGTTTGAATCCTGGCCTGCAGTGTTTCTGCATGGAGTTTGCATGTTCTCCTCCTCCCTGTTTAGGTTCTCTTCAGGGACTCTGGCTTCCTCCCAAGTCCAAAAACATGACTGTTAGGTTAACCTGGTCCTATGTCTCCGGACCAGGTTATGTTCTGGGTGAGTTTGTTCAAGAGAGGGTTTTGAATGTGGCGTGAACTTTTAAATGATGATCCTTCGGATGTGGAAGCACAGATTATACTACATTTTGTCAAAATAACTTCAATTTTGTCAACCAGGACAAAGACCATTATATATTACAAACAATCAAAAAATATTTCACAAACATATTAGTAACTTGTAAGAATATTTCAAATAAGATTACAGAACACATATGCAGCTAAATAAAATAATCCTTCATTGTGAAATAATGACTACTGCCAAGTGCATTAAAATGCAATGAACTGGCAACAATAATAGTTGTGTAATTGGACTATATTAGTAATATGCTGTAAAATTCCATTTAACAAAGTCACTGTAAGAATGATGATGTAGCGCCCCCAGGAAAGCCATGAACGACTGGTCGGCCTTTAAAGAGCCAACTCCTCAGCTGGTGTGAGGGGAGATGGTGGTGGGCCCCCACCAGTTAGACGGGCCTCAGCCTTCTTTTGATTAGCTACATGATAGGATGAATCACTACAGCTCTGCAATAATTATTTGACTTCAATCTTAATTTTTTGTAGTTCATTTTGACTCGAGAAAGAGTTCTTTTAGATCCAGAAGGATAGCATCTAATTAACTTAAAGGTCAATATATGTCTAAGTCAATGCACAATATTATTGTAATCTCAACAAATTGGTGGCAAAAGAAAGTGCATTTAAATAATGATCCAACATACAGGAACAAAGTTTAAATTATACATTATATCCTCCAGCACCAGTTGACCTCAACTGGGAATAAATAAAACTGAAGATTGTTGAGAGTTAGTACATTTAAGGCTGATGTCTCCAATAAGGCTGAGCCGGTAGGGATGCTCTGTTATTCAAATTAAAGTGCGGTATAACGTTTTAACCTAAAGAGGGCGGTTGTGGAAAGATAAAGCTCAGAGAGAGAAAACGTTGACAGCTACTGACTTGTTTACTGTCTGTTTACATGGGCCCTGAAAAAATGTATTATGAAAATGTTTTACATTTGTCTCATATTTATTCAGAATAAATCTTTTTGACATACGCAGACCTATATGTCATACCCGAAATGGCCTTAGAAGAAGAAATAGCAGATTTCCATTGTAAACAAACATGGCTGTATGCATTTAAAATGAAGCAGTACGATGTTCTTCTGAGCATGCTTCAGTTTTTTTGGGTCACAAGCCTTTTTGTTTGTGAACTGATATGGCAGAATTCCATATGGAAGAGCAATCATCTTCACTGTTTTTTCACCGAAGTATGTCTACACATGAAACAACAGACATGTACCAGTGAAACACATTCAGAAAAAGTGTTTACATACACAGCTGATTACTTGTTTCCATGTAAACACAGCTAATGACCATAGGATAATGGGTAGTGGACCTCAGTCATTTTGAAATTCTGGATACGGCCTAGCCTGCAGTCAGTGCTTTATAGGGGTGAAGCAATTTGTTTGCCAATTTGGTTTAAAGGTAATCCTAATTAATCAAATGGAGCCAGGAATGATGAAAAAGCTGTTGTTCCACTTTTATTACACTCAGAACAAAGTCGTGGACGAAATAAGATGTAAAGAATCCCATTTTAGCTGCTCCAGTTTGCTAGGAAGCCTGGGGGCTATCTAAGCCACAGAATATGTCCAAAGTAAATCATTCTCAAGAATAAAATGAAAATGAGACTCGCTTCAAGAACTTTGATGAAAAATCACAACAAGAAAGATTAAATAAGAACAAAACAAAAAACAGAGTTAATAAACTTTTATTTACATCTCTTAAATCTCATTTGACATGTGTTTGGATGGAGGAAAGTTTTAATAATCAGGGGTTTCATTTATAAAGCTTGCTTATGCCAAAAATAGGATCTGAAAATTGCGTAAGTCAATTTCTATGCAAAGTATGCGAATTACTGAAAGAACATTATGTCAAAATGTGTGGAACTAAGGACACACACTGCCTCTGAACTGAAAATACAAATGAGAATCTGAATGGACATATGTTGCAGTTAAGAATTATGTCAAACTGTGTTCATGTTTATGTCTTTAGATTATAAAGCTATTGCATTTGTTGGTGCATTAATTCTGATGAAAAGGAAAAATATATTGGCTAGTGTAGTGACAATCCTGCATAAGGCTGCACACTGGATGCACTGGTGCTCAGAGAAGAACAAACTACTGATAACATGGGGGGAGTTTTTAGAGATTTCCTGGCCCATAATGATGACCGGCTGATCGCCTTATTCAGACTCCCCAAAGCAGTCCTGTTAGATCTATGTGTTGATCTGAGCCCGTGTAGGCCTGTCCTCCCCTCCAGCAGCCCACTTTGGTGGTGGCATTCCATCTTTGCCGCCACCTTCTTTTTAATGCCCACCACACCGCTGCAACAATTCTGAGCCACTAACAGCTCTTCTGTTTATTTGTGACCCAAGTAAAATTTTGCACGGATAGATCTTTTTAAAAGTAACTTCAAACACACTTTTTCTATCAGGCTTTAATTATAAAGGAGTACTGAAATTTACATCCATAAACACTTAATTTTGAGTCTTAGGGGAATTGTCCTTTTTCTGCCCTTTGATTGCCATGGTTATCCATAAAACTCCCCCAATCAGCTGGCTTTAGTCTACTTGAAATATTTACTATGTACTTTGCACAGACCAATTATGGCAGAATGTGGGTGTGTAAGAGGTGGGATATGATTCAAAGTCACCTGAGCCTAGGTAAATCTAGAAAGGGAATGATTTATAAAGTGAAAATTGTCTGCAGCTATGTGCACTCAAAGTTTTATAGATCAGGAAATGTCTTTGTAGAAGTAAAAACATTTTGTTTGCTTAGCTTGAGTGTGTGTTTACTAAGGATTCTACGTAAAATGTTACGAATGAGACCCCTGAACATTATGAGCAACATTTTTTCCAAAGTGACAGTATAGTGATAATGGTGAATCCATCCTCATACAGTAAACTCATCCATGTCCACAGGCTGAGGGAAACTGCTGGTTATATTTACAGTGCAGCTGTTCTTCACATTCTGGTTTCTTCTGGTGGAAGGTTCATGTAGTCCTGAAGGACCTGGTGAAATGGCCGCCATTTATTTATAGAAGCTTTAATTGCTAAAATCCATCTGAAAGACGGCAAAAATCGTTATTATAAAATCATTCAGTCTGTAATGTGACGTACCACATGAATCAAGGGCTTACCGTTTATTTTCAGCTGAGTTGTCAGCACAGAAGTAGAAGGTCTTAAACTCATCAGATGGAGGTTTTAGTTCAATCGTGGACTTTTTGGAACCATAGGCCTGCTCCCGAACTGTGTAACCCTGAAGGTAGATCCCGCCTGAAAGCAGAGACAACAAAATGTTCTGGTAAATAGATGATTAATTCATTAAAGCAATCCAATGTTATGGAAAATATAAGCTTTCTGAGAAAACTTGAACTAATAATCTACTACTACACTAAATTGTAAATGTTTTTCGTATTGGTCATAATAAGCAATAGCTTAAAGCCAAGATTGGATGGCTTGTTTTGCATGAGCAAATCTGCTAAATGGCTCAGTTGATCACATAGCAATACTAATTAATGATAGCTCAAGCCACTGGCAGAGGTGAAGAACTAGGTGTAATGCACATGAATTAAACGTTGGATATGGAACGTGAGCATGAGAGCGACATCTTGTTTATCTAGGTTGTAGTTTCAACAACAAAACAGGGGAATTTAATCTCTTGTTCTCAGTTAAAGAGTCACTGGTTATAACTCCTGCAAGCAGGATGCTGTCTGGGCAGTATTTGTTTACAGTCATATGTGTTGCTGGCTAAAGTGCAATGCAGTTACGCCTCATTGTGGAAACTGGATACACCTCTGTGCCATTCTGAACGTTCCATACCGAAAAATCAGAATATGGATACATGTACCGTTAAACCACTAATAGTAATCCAATTAAAGATCATTTGAATGACAGCATTCAACACCAACACCTCATCTGGTGACATAGCTTTAACATTGTCACCTGGCATAGATTCCTACCATGTGCATGGGTTGCCCTGATGCCGCTGTACAAGTAGAGACAAGCATCTTTCAGAATGCAGTAGTGTTGTATCCACGTGTCTTTACTTTTGTCCATTTTGTTAAGCAGTCCGAGACAGTCTGGGTTTTTCACGGCCAGCGGTGGCATATTCGAGTTGTGTCTTGTGACGTCAAGCCACACATGTTTCTGAAGCAGAAAAAATACTTATGTCAGAGTAGATGTACATCTAAAAGATCATATTCGCAATCCATCCCAATGATAATTTGGTGTACCTGAGTAATGGGATGTATGGCTCTTTCCAATGCTTCACACCATCTATAGCCACAAAAAAACAGTTAAATAGCGAGAAGAAGTGCATTAATGAAACTGAAACAAGTCATCAGGCTTAAAGTCATGCTCTTTTAAATCAGAGACTAAACCACAGACAAACAAAACATCCAACTGTTTGACTTATTTCATCTTGCATTACCTTTTCATTTCTTGATTGGAAGTGGCATAGAGAAAGTACACTCGACTCCCAGACTGAGGGCGACACTTGAAAACAAATGGCTTTCCTAGGGAATCAGCAGGCCCGATCTCAGCCCCTTCCAGCTTTATTGATGATAAAGGCTGCCGCTTGCCTTCATCCTGGATTTAAAATAGTATCTTGGTAAACGGAGGCATGTTTGATTTCTGTATAAACTTCTATATTCATGTTCTCTGCCTATACTCACTCGTTTGTTTTTGTAGTAGTACAGGCAGCAGTCATGTGTGAGAACAAACCACCTCTTTCTCCAGCCTTTAATCAGACCAGATTGGGTACGCTTATGGAGGTAACCACGGCATGGTGGTCTGGGTGTGTTAGGACCTCGAGCAATGTCTGATCCAATGGTCAGAGTTAGAATGTCTGGACCTGCAATAAACATTACAGCTTCAATCCATGTCAGACTTGAGATATTATTAGTCACTCTAACCCCCATCAAAGTATAAAGTTTCAGTGGCAGAGGAAGATAAACAGACTTCTCCTTCACTGTTCTTTGCATCTGTTACTGAGCCAGGCTGCTCTGCTATTCTTGATATGATAAAAAAAAACTGCTTGTGAGTCACAACTAAGGCACCGTCTTATGTACCACAGCAAAGGAAGTCATGCAAATGTTGAAGCTTTGAAAAAAAACTTCAAATCAAATGTTTTGCTCTGAATCACTCACCATAGCCTGTTAAATGTTTGAATAGCTCTATCTGAAGGCTGTCACCTTTACTTTCTGATTAAATCTACTAATACCAGTAGCTATTAGTTGAAAACAACTATAAAGGGACCTTCTTGTAGCATGAGCACGATGTAGCAATCTTTAAGTATGGAGAAACGTTGTAGGGGGAAAGAGCAGGGTGGGATCTAAAGCCATGCATATTTTAAAGGTTCCATAAAATGTGCCTCAGTTCTTCACATTTACAACAATCTGATATGCATTTTATGAGGACAGGTTTAAGGATCAATGTCTCAGATGTTCAGCAGATCATACCTTGTCTTGCTAAATTAGCTGCCTCAGAATGAGGAATGCTGGTAACATCAACTCCATTAACAGCAAGGACATAGTCACCAACTATCAGCCCTGCTTCCTCAGCTGCTCCATCTGAAAGCACAAAAAAATCCACATATGATCTAATAAAGAAAAATGGACAGAGCCACACTGCTAAAAGAGCTATGTACAGCTTTGTTCATTAATCCAAGAGACCTGGGGGGTGAATGTCAGTAAGTGAGATCGCTAATATGTTTGATGACCACTTCACGTATGTCTTTCAACAGCCTTTCTTGCTCCAATAAAGCTAAGTTTATCCCATTCTTAATGTGCTATGATGAATGTTTGTTTTTTTAAATTACAGTTGGAATTCCATGCTGTGGGGAGGATAGCTAACAGGTTGTTTTAAAGAAGGAGCAGTGTCTCTAAGTCCTAAGGATGTTGTATGACCTTTGTCCTGGCTGAATGACAACTCACAGAATGTGGTCTACCTGGAGACAAAGGCAGAGGCACAAGAAAGGCACTGCATTGGGCTTACCTTGATGATACAACTGTACATTGCTTTCTTCTGCTAATGGTTTTCTTTTGCATAATTTGAATGAGCTCTTATAGAAAGTACACATTAAATGTGTACACTTGCTAATAGGTGACTGCTATTTTTTTGCTTTTGACTGTCACTGTGTCACTCTGTAAAATGTGTCTGAAACCAGCAGACTGGTTATCAGTAATATTAGCTAAAGTTCTTTCACTCAAAGACTCTATACTGTGATGATTGTCTGATTTACAAACTGATTTTGAAATTATACTAGCAGAAATTACCATACACTCGCTAGTACAATATAGTTCATTGTGATGGAAACGGAGCCGAACAGGATACTTCTTAATACTTCTTAACCTATATCATCTGGTCTTGGATAATGAACACACAATTTTTAAATGTTTTTGATACATGAAATCACAATAAATATCTTATTGCATACCGTATTTTACAGTCTATAAGCAACTACTTTTTCTCATATTTGGACCATGTGGCCTGCAATCCGGTGCGGTTTATTTATAGATTTTTTACAGCTAACGACCACTAGAGGGCCTCCTTGATCTATGGATTGTACAAGTTACAACCTTGACCTTAAGGGATACTTTGCCTTTAAGAGGCCAGAAGAGAAAGAGAGAGGGAGGAGGAAGTCTGCGTGAACAATGAAAGCAAACATGGAGCAGAAAGACATTACAAGAGCGGGACAGCTTGCGAAAACAAGTTTGCATGCACAAACCCTTAGCAAGGAAAACAAACAAAGAAATAAATAGGATGCCGCTTTTACCTTGAAAGCAGTCGATCTGGCTTTTAAATAAGGAAATAGAGTGTAAGTGGCTCCACATACCCATGAAAGAAATTATGGTGAGACATGGGCGATGCCCGCGTGAAAAACTGTCAATGCAATATGACGAAAAAAAGCTTTAAGAGGTAATAAAAGCAGATGGCCCGAACATGAAGTCTTTCTTGAGGATTGGTTGAACACACAGAAAGAGGACAGCCGAGGTGTTTCAACTGTGTCGAAATGTTTATAAAATCAAAGCTTTCCCAAACACCAATCACTTTCCTGACAATCCCCTCTGCACGAACCCTTACATATCGTAATTAAATGTTAAAACAGCTGCGGCTTTTAATCTGGTGGGGCTTGTTTATGTACACTTTTGTGTTTTTTCCCTAAAATAGGCTGTTGCTGCTTATAATCAGGTGGGCTTACAGGTATTCCTGATTAAGATTTACTCTCCAACTCTACTGCCTTTTTTGCCGTCTGTCATTTTGATCGCTAAAAAAGTCCAGTTATAATCTATTTTTCATTCAGTAGTATTTGTTTTTTTTATTTAAATACATCTTCACGCGGAACAAGCTGAACTACATTTAAACAATGAAATTAACCGATTGCACTTCTAAAACAGTTCAGTTGCTGTGTTCTGAACACAGTCTCAACTTCCTCCTGGTCCACATGGACCAGGAGGAAGTTGAGACTTGATAACCTCCTTGCTTAGGAGGTTATTTTCATGAGTTTTGGATTTTTGCCACAGATTATTGAGTTCTCATGGGGGATTAGATGTTGTTCTGTAGACTGAATTCACACTCAACTGACTCACTGGAGACTTGACTTACAAGCATCACATTTGTTTCTAAATTGGGGAACATTTCTCTTTAAAGTGATCAGTTTTTATCTTCTCTTGACATGGAAGCTATCACTGCAATGAGAGAAAATCCTAAAACCTGCAGCGCGTCTGCATCAGTAGTTAGCAACAAATCAGGCTGTTTGGAGCACGTCTGTAACCCATCGCACCAATCACAGACACACTCCAAAGCCTCCATAGCTCTTGAACGTGCAGGGCTAGATGTATTGAGAACAGCGTCTGGGTCTGAGATGATGGTCAGGTGCTCTCATGGGAGTAATTTTTGGTTTGATTGGATTAGTTAGCCTACCTTTACTCCGTGTGTAAGGTTGAAAAGGTCTGCACATCTGCATCAAGTGATGAGGGGTGGGAATTGTATTCTGCCAAAATGATGGGTGGCCTTCAGATTTTTCTGGCACTATCAAATACAGAAAATATTTGTGTAACGCGAACCCTGAGTCAATTTTTAAGTAAATGAACTGGACCCAGTGCAATAAAACTTATCTCAAAACACAAAAATGTATGTTTGTCAATTTTTCTTGAAAGGAAATACAAACTGCATAAGCACACCCAAAACCTGGCAGCGCTGCTGTTAAACTTCACAAGTCACTCCTCTATGAGCTGTTCTACTGACTCAGAAAACGTAAATCAAGAATATAGGTTAAGTAGTCAGTAAAGCACGAAAAATAATGGTTTTACTTACTTGTGTCGACTTCTGTTACAACAATAGGTTTAGAAAACTGTATACGAAAGCCCCAGGGATATTCTCCTGTCCCTTTGCTGATTTGAACAGTCCTCTCTCGAACTAGGAAGATAATTATAAGTGTGTAAGGAAAAACCCCATACATAATCCTCAAAGCAATTTTTTCCAGCAATGATCAATGTTTAAATAACCTAGAATAAATAACAGTTTTCTTATACAGTTACAGTGTTGACTTACTTGAGACAGCTGGCGTTCTGACTGTTAGATTGGGACCAATGGTTTCCGAGCCTATGTTGTCTCCCTGGTAAATCCAAGCTGAAGAGTGGAACGTTTCTGCATAAAAGCCCCTGTCTTCATCGTCTTGAACTGTTACATTTGTTGAAAGTGTGTCTTCTGATACTAGAAAACATAGAAAATGTTAGTGCTTATTACAGTATAGAACACCTAAAACGTGAAATAAATGCTAGTCTACAGCTTTATAAAAACACCTTCGACAAGTTTCTTGTTAGTACAGTTTAAGAAGAGTTTAAGATCCTCCTCCTTATGTATAAAGCCCTTATGGGAATCAAGCTCCGTCATACATCAGAGATCTGATTGTTCCATATGTTCCTAATAGAGCACTTTGCTCTCAGACTGCAGGTTTACTGGTAGTTCATAGGATTTCTAAAAGTTGAATGGGAGGCAGATCTTTCAGTTATCAGGCTCCTTTACTCTGAAACCAGCAGGCAGTTTTAGGCAGACACTCAGTCCTTTTTGATAAAGCTTATACTTAGAATGGCTTAGGTTATTCTGAGTTATCTTTGTAGTTATGCTGCTATAGACTTAGACTGTTGGAGGACAGAATGACCACTTTCTTCACTTCTCTACTTTCCTCTTCAACCAATCTCCAGATGTTTTTTTTTGCGGTTATTGCGATTGTTTACCTTGTTTTCTCTCAGTGTTATTATCTCCATTGAAGCTCCACCTGGTCTCCTGTTCTGCTCAGCTACAATGTCCTGCTGTATGGGGAGCATCGGTTCTGATGATGCTCCCAGTAACCGACCATCCTCCCTGTCCTGTTGTCAATTTTGGATTTTCTTTAATGTATAAAGTGCTCTTACATCAGTTATTTGGTTCTTTTTGTGTCTCTTCTCGGTCTTCTCAAACCCAAAGATGGTCGTGGCAGATACCGCTTGTACTGAGCCAGGTTCTGCTAGAAGGTTCCTCCTGTTAAAGGGGAGTTTTCCTCTCCACTGTTGCTACATGTTTGCTCAGGATCAGGGATTACTGAGGGATTGCTGTGGTTGGAGTCTGCATGTTCCAGCCACAACCTCACATCAACGACTCAACGCAATCTGCTGGGATTCCTTACATAGAAAACTTTTAATTGATTGGAATGTTTGTATAATTGTATTGAAAGGACTTTCTTGTAAAGTGCCGAGAGATTACATGGGTTGTGAATTGGGGCTATATAAATAAAATTAATTAAAAACCGAATTGAATGGGATGGTGAGATGCTAGGATACACAGTTTAAGAGTAACAGCTGATTGGTTGAAAGTGTCTGTGTTGTAATTGCTTGTTTTTATATGTCCTATTCAATCCTGTGATAAAGTAGCAAACTATCCAAGCTCAGGTCAGCCCAGGTTAGTCTGAATTATTCCATCCATCCATCCATCCATCCATCCGTCCATCCATCATCTATTCTGCGTCTATTCTGCAAATTATTTCCGATACATCTAATTCCAGTGCAGTTACTCTATCCATCCATCAACCCACTGTCCTCTACTGGTCTAGGATCGGGTTAAGGGAATACTAGTTCCAAGAATTAAACCGAAACATCCCTGTCCCCACAGTCCCAACATGATTGGGTTCAGAAGGGAAATATATAGAAACCTTCAGCACATTCTGCCAAAGGGTCACGCTCTGTAGGGACATGAGCAGCAAACCAAAGTAAAGAACTAAGGCAGATCCTGATTACCATAGATGCCAGAACCACCCAAAGCAGATTTACTCCAAGCTCTTCCTGACAGAAGCCCTCACCCAATTATTACGGTGAAGTTAAAATATTGGTAACCTGATTTCTGTTCTTTTCATCATGATTAATTTAATCTGACCATGGGTGACAGTAAAAAATGGATCTATTGTTTAAGATCAGTAAATACTAACCATAAAATATACGTTTCTGCTTTTACTAAAGATGAAAGTCCATGAACAAAGTTCCTTTAAAGAAAGACTTTGGTACCTCACAAGACTTTGGGCACAGAAGTCGTGGAAAATCTCTGTAGGTTTCTCCTATTGCAGCATCTGTATTTAATAGTCAAATGCCACACAAGAAAAAGTTTTAACCTGGAAGATGTGTCAAGAAAACCCAAACCATGCCTTGCACTTATGGAGAACAGAAGAAATGTCGCTGTATGCACTATGTAGCCTATGGACTTTTGGCTTTTTAGCTCAGCTCTTTCTTCACCATGACAGACCAAATTACTGCAGATGGGGCGTCAAGTTATCTGCCCATCCTCTGTTTCATAAAACTATAACTTGTGAACAAGATACTTGAACTTCTGTGCTTGAGAAAGTGATTAATGCCCAAACGAAAAGAAGCAAGGCACTATTTGAAATCTATAGATTCACACTTTGAGACTCAGTTCCATCCAGCCATTAAACCTAGTTATAAAACACAGTTACCTGATTCCTCTGTGATATCGCTGGTAATTGAACTTCCACCAGTAGAACTCCACTGTTTGCTGTCCTTGAAGAGTTTTCTCTTCCTAGCCCAGTGGTCTGTGCCTTCTCTCTCTTTGTGGGTTCCAGGCTTCAGATGCTCTTTAGCCTCTGAGTAAGCTGGAAATAGTCATAGTAGGTTACACAGGGTAAGTTTATTTTTGACAGTTTTAGTTTATTTATTTAAATGGATAGAACGAGATGTCACTACAACTTACATCTGTATACATTTTGGTTCTCTGCTTTGCTGGCTTTAGGATGCAGCGCCCTTGTACTGGATACTATTTCTGGAGATGGTTTGACAGCACATGATAAGCCGTCTGCTGCCTCTGAACATCTTTCATTAGGCACCTTCTTACTGTCTAGCTCCTCATTCATAAGCAGAAGTGGAGGGCTTCTAACTAACTGTTCATTCGGGTTGGAATCGATTTCCTTGGCAACATTATTATCATTTAATGAATTTCTATCCATCTCCTCTGAACTTGACATGCACTGGAAGTTGTGCTGCAGAGAATCAACAGATAGTGGAAAGGCCGGGGCCTGACTATGTTCTGGTAAAGCTGAATCAGAAGGTGTGAAGCTTTTCTCATCTTTGTCCTTGGCAAATTCTGTAGGATCCATCTGTAGGATTTGTTCCTCTGAACCACAGCAGGATGGAGGAATGACTTGGATAGCAAGGCCTCCTTGAATAATCTCTTCCACATAAAGTTCTGGGCTCATTTCTTTGTGAAGCCCAATGCCTGTAAGTTCCCCATGAGTTTCTGAACTGTCTGTGCAACGTTTAGAACTCTCTCTACTTTGTGAAGAAATAGTTTTTTTCCTCACATATGTAGAAAAAGTGTGATCACTTTCTTTGCTTTTTTCAAGCCTTTCAGTTTGGAAAGGAAGTGAGCACGTGACGAACGAAGAAATCGATTCCTTGGATGGCATTAGAACATCCTCATGCATCCGATCTGAACCGAGTGACATCCCAGGAAATGTTTGCCGTCTTTTCTTAAAGAACAAACATTCTTTGTGCTCCACAGTGGCAATGCTGTTATTTCTGATCCAAGACTTTCTCTTCTGGCAGTAGATAAAATCTTTGATAAAGCTAGACCTGTTAGTAGACATCGAGGGCCTGATAAACATGGGATTGTACGTATCTGATTCTGATAGCTGATCAAAGGAACGTGTTATATAAACTCTTTCCTTCTCCAGGACAGAAAAGGTGGATGCAGATTCTGATGGACCTCCTATCCTAATGGTAGCTAGGTTGTTTGTCAGGTCTTCTAAAGTGTTGCATTTAATGTCTTCAAAGACTCTGGATGTTGAGCGATAGCAGAACTGATCCTGATGGAAGACGTCTGTCTTTCCCTTTGCTGCCTTTCCCTGAGGATTAATGTCTAGCAGTAATGGTGGACCCAGTAAATGTCTGGCGAGATTCTGTTGCATGCGATCACTGCAACAACGACAGTAACTTGGATCGCCACTAACGCTTGGTGGGCAGGCAGATCTCAGATCACTTTGATCCTTTGTTTTTTCATTCATACTGCCAAATGTAAATCTGTAATTTATTTCTTGACTTCCGTTGTCACTGGTCTCATTTTTAGGTTGCTGCTTCAATGGTTGATCATCAGCCATTTTTGTTCCCTCAACAATATTCTCAGAACTCTCGTTCTCATTTGTGAAAACACAAGTAGTCTTGATGCCATATGGATTCCCCTGACGAATTTCTTGGATTTCAACTTTTACATGTGACCCAGAGCAGTTGATGTTAAATATGTTTGTTATTGGTGTAGATGAGCTGGTTGGATTTTCAGATGAGGGCTCATGCGAATGTTGGATTTGAACATTTTGGGAGGACTTTTCCATGTCATTCCTGGACTCTGATGTTACTATTTTCACTCCTTCATCTTCAACCTCTGTAGTTTTTGTATAATTATTCTGTTGTTCCTCGAATGCAGCCATGTTGAAATCTTGTTTAGATCTTTTTTGGTTGGGCGGAGTTATGGCATATTGTTGATCTTCACATCCGGACAGAACATTTTCTTTTTGAAGAAAGTTTTCTTCATGCTTTTCAGCTGTGCCCTTTCTATTGCTGACAGTTGTACTGTTGCACTGTTTTTGAAAGAGATACGCAGAGGAACTATCTGAAATACAACAAAAAAAGATTTGCTAATTTTATGCTAATTTGTGGTATTAAAAGGTGACTACAACAAAGTAATATTTTTAATTCAAATAAGGATTAAACTCTAATAACAACTTCTCTGAAAAAAAAGGGGTGAACTACCTGTTGAGAAATGCAAATGTCTGACTGTGTGCCACAGAGATCTCTTGTTAGTGGTGGTTGCTGGTAAAGTTGCGACCACAGAAAATAATATCAAGGGCAACATATTTGTTGATGGTCATTTCCATTTACTTAATTGCATGATATACATAGCCGAATCAATGATCAAAAGTATAATTTTATTTGGATTCAGAGATAGTTATTTTCAGTTACATACAATACTTTGTAAATTTTCCCTTTCCTACGAGTAAACCTGAAGCTTTTGTGGATTTCTGAAATAAACTTTACAAATTATTTGCTAATTTTTTTCATTAAAAAAAACAACAAATGAACACTAGCCAATTTAGATTAGATTGCAAATCATACTGTGTTTAGAGTTGTTGCCCTGATTTGTTGTTGCTACAGAGTGCAACGACCCCCCGGGACCCTAAATGATAAGTAGGTAGAGATAAATGGATGGATGTATGGATGAATAGATGGACATGAAAAAGGTAAAAGATGAAAACATCAATTTATGTACACTTAATAGATTTACAATTGAGAATTTGAAATTTAAATTGTTAAAATTTGGTCAATGACTCAATAAATGACTGCTAAAATAAATAATGAAATTTTATATTCATAATTTGATCAGTTGGTATTCATTTGGGGCATTTGAGTTTATTACGATATCACAATATCTGCATTTAAAAAGATCTTCATGATGTTTACATATTTTCCCTTGGTATGCCTTTTTCTGTTTGGGATCAGATAAAGAAATTAATAATGAAATGAATATGGATTGGAACCACAGGTAATTTACTCCAATACTCTGAAGTTGTAACCTGCAGAATGCCCTATAATAGCTCACGTTCCTCCTTTACAAGATGGAAGTCCAGGTACGGGACTGATCTGCTGAATTTAAAGCTTGCAGGTGCATAAAAAACGTGAGTGAGCTAAGCACATGATTAAGCTCACAGAACAGCTCCCACTCACGTTTACTGCTGCTGGAGCTCTTCCTCCTGTTGCTGCTCCGTCTCCTCCCCCTTTTGCTCATTCTTAAATCTGATGCCGTCACGTCAGCTGCGAGATGAATCACAGAAAACATAAAGCTTTTACATTTTCTTTAGCTGTAAATCAATATCTAGAATCTAAACAAGGGTATTTTGTTCTGATTTGACACACACACACACACACACACACACACAAACACACACACACACACACACACACACACACAAACCCAACAGTTTAGGCATCTTGGACAAGTTTTTAGATTAAGTTTGTGTTACTTTGAAAGTATTACTGTCTGTGTATTCTTCACAAGCTATACAAACGTTTTAGATGTTAAACATGCTTGCAAATCAAGATTGAGTCATAATTAACATTTCAATGCAGTTCATTTTGTGTGAAGTATCTTTATGATGCAATATTCTGTCAAATAACTATAACATTACAAACAAAAAGCCAAAAATGTATGGGCAAAAATAACGTCTTCATCAGAAAGTAAAGCATATAGAGTGAGTCTAATGCTGTAGAGCCCAGTTACCCAGCTGATAGGACACAGGGTTTTTGGTAACACTTATCATCAGTTGTATGAATATCTCACATGAAGAAGATATACTTACATGTTGCTGTGAAGTCCTAAAGGAGTTCCTTCAGCCAAACAATAGGAGATAGTTGCTTTCAGTATGACACTAGCTGCTGCTTTTCCAGCCTCTACACACTGTCTGCACCTCTCAGACTGCTCCACTTCTTATTGTTACTATTCTCAACATAAAGCAGCTTACTGCATTTAATCTCATCAGTAGCTGGTGATGCTGCTGTGAACCTTGTTTATTCAGCCAATTTCCACTGGCCATCAGCCAGAGAGCACACACAGTTTGTCTTCTTTCTCTTTCTCTCATATGTCTGTATGTAACTACTGTTTATCATAGAAAAATAGAGATACTCCGTCTGTTAGTTGTTTTAGGACATGTCATCAATGGTCTGGTCTCCACGTGAAAATTATATAAATTTAATCTTGAATGTATAAAATGAAAGAGCAGTTTGAATACTCCTAATATTTTTTTATCACAAATGAATGTAAAACTTGAAAATTAATCTGAAAATTAAAACACCCTTTGGTTCATTAGCCTGTGAATTATTATTTTTTTTTTTTTTAGCATCAAACACTTAGTAAATATTTTCTATCTGAATTCAACATTGTACAGCCCAAATTATATTTATAGAATTGATCCAATTCATTAAAGTTTTCAGGTTTTTGCTTTTGCACAGCTCATTTAGGCTCTAACCACACACATTCAGCTGGGTTGAGGCCTATACTTTGACTGGGCCATTGCTGCTCCTTAATTCTTCTCTTCAACAAGCGTTCTGTTATAATTGTGCTCCTGTGCTTGGGAATGCTGTCCAGCAGCCTGCCCATTTTTGTTGAGCTTCGGCTGTTGGATGGACTTCCTCACATATGACTCTAAAATATTATGGTTTACATATTCAATTTAATTCAGTTTATTTTATATATCACCAACTCACAGCAGATGTCATCGCCAGGCACTTTACAAGAAAAGTAATTTCAATACAATTACACAAACATTCCAATCAGTAAAAAGTTTTCTATGTAAGGAATCCCAGCAGATTGCGTTGAGTCATTGATGTGAGGTTCTGCCCGGAACAGACCACAACCACAGCAATCCCTCAGTAATCCCTCATACCGAGCAAGCATGTAGTGACAGTGTATAGGAAAAACTCCCCTTAAACAGGAAGAAACCTCCGGCAGAACCTAGCTCAGTACAAACGGTCATCTGCCATGACCGTCTGGGGGGGTTAGAGATGACAAGAGAAGTGACACAAAAAGTACAAAGGAACTGTAAGAGTACTTTATACATTAAGGAAAGTGAAAAGTTGAAAACAGGACATGGGGGTTGTTTGGTCACCTCCATCCAGCAGGGCGTTGTAGCTGAGCAGGATACCGGACAAGGGGGAGATTCTATTGAGAGAAAAATGCTAAGAGAAAACAAGGGTAATAATCAAAATAAAATCAAAAAATACATCTGGAGAGTAGTATAAGAGAAAAGTAGAAGGGCGAATATAAGTGGTCAGTCTGTCCTCCAACAGTCTGAGCCTATAGCAGCATAACTACTAAAATAATTCCAGATAACTTGTCATTTTAACCATAAGCTTTATTAAAAAGGAAGGTTTTAGGCCTAGTCTTAAAAATTGACAGAATGTCTGCTTCACAGAGGCACAGAGGCAGACATTCTGGAGCTGGTTCCACAGAAGAGGAACCGGATAACTAAAAATTCTGCTTCCCATTTTACTCTAAAAAAACCCTAGAAAATATGAAGAAAAATAAAAAAAACGTAACATTAAAAGCTATGGGCAAAAAATATAAAATAAGCATTTTTTAAAACCTGAAACGCCAAAATAAAAGTTCAAATTTAGTTAATGTTCATGTATAGAGGTCACTACAGATAACAGCTATTTTAAACCCATTTTCCAGTTTGTGTGCCACATGATAAGGTTCTAGTCTGCCCCTTTATAGACTGCCACCAGTTGGGCAGGTATTGCATGTTCTTTAACTAATGACACATGGTAGGTGTTGCACTAAACTGTAACTCCAGATGATGCTCTGAATAGGCTGGGCTGACAAGCATGACTGCATAAAAACGTAAATGTATGAAATGTTTGTATAGTTTATTAGAGTCAGTTCCTACTTTCTCTCCTACTTCTCTCCAACTGCATAATTTCTTGTCAATTCAAGTGCTAACCTGTTTTCTCTTAGTCTCTTCCTACAGTAGGTGCTACTGACCCGCCCTGCTTGAAGACCCAGACTAAGATGGCATTTCCGTGGAGGAACGTTCTCCACGTCCTGCTACCAACTTCTGCTTCTGCATCAGTTCTGTTGCTCTTTCTGTGTCTCTGCTGCCTTCTCCTAACCCCAGACGGTCTCTGCAGATGACCACTTATGCTGAGACTGGTTCTGCTGGAGGTTTCTTGAAGGGAGTTTTTCCTTTCCACTGTCGCTTCATGCTTGCTCGGTGTGAGGGATTGCTGAGAATTCACAACGCAATCTTCTGTTCTCTAATTCCTAAATTAAACGTTGTATTGTAATAACTATCCTTGTAAAGTGCGCTATATAAATAACCTGAAATGAATGATACTGTCATGATTGGGCTTTGGACTCTAGTGCGGACACACAAACAACTCAGCAAAGGAGAGGATGAGAGTATAAATAATTTATTTTTGTTCTACTTTGTTAACAAGGAACTTGGAAGACAGCTTCTAAGTCTGAAACTGGCAGCCGGGGACAGCCACTGGAGACAAAGGGTGGAGAGGTGAGAACAATGTTGAGATGGATTGACAGGAAGAATACAAGTTTGAAATCCTTACTTGGTTGCAAGTGCAGGTTCTGCTCAGGAGGGACTAGGAAGAGTGTGGGCTTACTGTGTGGGGAGAGTGACGTCAAGGTATACTTGTTTCCGGTGAGCAGGGTGAGTGTGAACAGGCACGTGGAGGTTCAAACTCAGCCAGAGGAGCTTGAGGAGGAAGACGAAGGAGACTGGAGGGGAGCAGGCGCTCGGGCTGTGGATGCCTGACCAGTGGATCCAGGTGGAGCGGTTGCCTGAGATAGGAAGGCGAGGAGGTAAGAATCACACCTTGCAAAACACGGGGTAGAGACGGTCTAGGAAACAGCTTGTTACCAAGCGATACGGTTTAACCATCTGGTGTCTGCTGCTGCTTCTAATTCTTGTTCTTCTGTTTTTTATTGGCGGTTGGCAAACAACTAATGGTGCATTACCGCCACCAACTATTGTGGAGTGTGGATTGGAACAACGCTCAAAAACAAAACCTAATCATAACTAAAATAAAAAAGAAAAGAAAGATAAATAAAGAAATAAAAACTCAAACCCTCCCAAACATTCTACTTTCTTTGAAAAACTGAAATAAAACCTGATAATTCACTTTTCGAGTCCCTTCTCAAAAAATCAATAAGGTCTAGTTTAATTTCCATCTTAATTAAGTTTCGGATTAATTTTCTTCTTCCTACCTGATATTTCTGAAATTGTAATATAACATGATTTGTAGTTTATGCTTCACCACAGTGCTCACATTTCCCTGTATTATGTTTCCCTATTTTGAATAATGTATTTTTTAAACCAGTATGGCCAAACCTCAATCTAGAAATAATCACCTCCTCTTTCCTACTCCTTCCAGCGCTTTTCATTTCTCCTACACTTCTTTGAATTGTATAAAGCCATTGTCCCCTCTTTTCCTCCTCGCATTGTTTTTGCCATTTTTTCTTCATTTCTTGTATTATCATGCTCTTTATCTCTTTTTGAGTAAAGTTAATATTCAAGTCTACCAATGGATTTATTGTTGCTTCCTTTGCAATCCTATCAACCTCTTCCTTTCCTCTGACTCCATAATGAGCTGGAATCCATAAAAAAAATTACTGTAAGTCCCATCCTATTTATTCTATAAAGTGTCTGTTGAATTTCTATAAGGATGTCTGGTCTGCTTTCTGAATGACTGCACTGTAAACTGGTTAATGATGAGCTTGAATCTGAACAAATAACTGACAGTAGTGGTCTATTTTCTTCCACCCATTGAGTAGCGAACAGAATTGCTAGCATTTCTCCTGTGTACTGATAATTTGTCATTTATCCTTTTCTTTACTTTGATGCGAAACTCGGGAACAATAAAAGCTATGCCAACATGATCTGCTGTTTTCTTTGATGCATCTCTCTGCCGTCTGCTCCAGGTTGGCACTCCCTTTTAAGTGTTCCTCTGTAAGCAGGCTGAGTGATTCCAGCTGAGGGAGAACGAGAGCACCAAGCTGCACCTGGATAGAGAGAAGGTCATACACACCCACACACACCCTTACAGATACAGATTTTTTCAACCGCTATGACCCGTTGTTCAATACTTTTAACGCTTTTTCAAAAGTCTTCACACAGTTACCACAACATCAGCCTGTGTGGGCTAAACAATTAACACAATTCTTATTCTTTTGACACAAAATACACACATTTTACATGTTTAAATGAGTTTTAACCCCTTTTACACACAAGCTCAATCAAGACCAAACCAGTAGATGTTAACTGGTGAATTTTCAATTGCTTTCACATGGTTTGGAGAAACAGAGAACCTCATGTTCAAAACTAATGGATTGAAGGTTACATTGATCACAGCTGATTCTTATCTCATCCAGTTCAGGTGCTGGGCTTCTTTCAATCACATCACCAATCACATCACCTGTACTTACTGTATAGGTGGATCTAATGAGGGATCTTCTGATGTCGATGAAAATATGTGGCCCAATGCTGACGACTGAGCAGATTAGCTGTTTTTTCTTCCTCTTTTACAGTGATTTCTTCTACTCCTTTTGTCTTTTTGTTTATTTGACAATACAGTAACAGATAAATGCTGATTTTTTCCCCTCTTTACTCTAATGCAAATCCTGTAATATACTGTCTTCTTCTTTTATAAACATGCTGCAAAACTGCTCGGACATGGGTCGTTCACTTTTTGTACTGAGTGTTATAAAAAAAGGAACAAAATTCATGCCCAACACATAAAAAATGAAGAACATCATCACAAACATTAATTTACATGATCAATACAATAATCTTTTGATTGTAAAATAAAAAGGAAAAAGGTAGATTTGACAAAATGATTCAGTTTGTGTTATTCCATCAGTTGTCATTGTTTTTATGATACTGTGCTGTGACTGATAAAACGTTTCTGTTGGAAGATAACGTGTGTCAGAGCTTCGGTAGAGTTGGTGAAAAGTGTTAGTGTATTATTTTATTTTGGAAGAGTGTGTCTGTGTTTAGTTGCACTGCGGGATTTTGAGCAGGAAATGAACTGTTTGGGGAATTGTGTGTTTCAGGTGTGATGTGCGTTAACGGTAAGTGTGGTTCAGACAAACGGGTCATAGCGGTGGTAAAAAACTGTAAACAGAAACTCACTGCGCCCCCCACTGACTAAATAGAGAGCTACAACCCAGCGATGAAAAGGGAACTTCTAGTTTTTCTCAGTCGCTTTGGTGCATTTCTCACAACAGTATTAAAGTTTACAACATTGCTAAGGTGTTTCTCAAAACTATTAGTATAAACTGAAAAACGTGGTAGATAACCTGCGAAGCGAGTCAATTTCTCAAAATGGAAATTGCATAAATTGCATAATTGCAATTGCATAAAAACAAGTCAGTAGCTAAAAATTGGTAGTTCATGCTGTAAAACCAAGTCCCTCATTCAAAAAGGATAATATGTTCTTCAAAAGCAATTATTTATGTCAATGAAAGTGTCAATGTCTTCAAAATGACAAGTTATGAAACCCGCATCTTTGAACAATCAGCTCAAAAGGTTTGAACCTGTTTTCACAGTAACAGATCACTCTTGAGCTTCTTCCCAATGTCATGTAAAGTCAAAACATTATTATATACAACAAATGACATTTTTAAAACTAAAATTAAATAAAAATCAAGACACTGAACACACATTTCACTTCATACTGTATATTTGCAACTTTTTACACCATTGTGCAATAAAAAATTTTTTTTACAAAAAAATATAAATTCCGTTTTGCTTAGTAAACCAAACTGCAGTAGTATTAAAAGTGAAAATATTGTAAAAACGACAGTTCTGAAGATCAGTCATGGACAACTAGACGCTCCCGTCGGTCTGGCCACATATTTTCATTTACATCACAGCGAATATCAGTTCTGTTAATGCACCGAGGAAAGTATCTTCTCGAGTTTTGAATCCAGCCTTTGCAGGTCTATGCTGTGATGTAATCACAAGCTGCATCCTAGGCTGCTAGAAGGGTCATTCAGGTATGTGGACACCAGTCCACTTTCCACCTTCAGGAAGAGAAAAATTCCTCAACTGGATTTAGGAATGGAGAGCAGGGAGGAAGATACTCCACAAGCATCCTCTCCTGTGCTGCAAACCACTGCCTGACTGCAGCAGAGTGGTGGAAGCTTAAGGTATCCCAAACTACTTCATACTTTGACAGATGTTGTGTATTGTACGGACCAAGACGGGCAATATGCATGTGGACACCGTTTTCTGAAATTGCTTTGTAATATTCCCTTATCGTTGACCTGGGACATTGGTGGTTGCTCTGTCTCCATTCCAATTTCTTCCACACCATCTGCCTGTTGTCATATTGAATCCGACTTCATCAAGATATACGAATGTGTGCAGTGCTTCCCTGGCCTCCAATTCCAGGATACGCTATACAGAGGGTGAGAAAAAAGTCATTGTAACAGAGCATTTGGCACAACAAATTGTACAGTATGAACTGTAAATATAGTTACAGTAACATTGTGACTCTTTAATGCAAGTGCAGTGCATAGCAGGACATAAACGTTTTACAGTAAAGCACTCCAGTAAACAGAGTAAAACATGCATACAGTTTTACCTGTACATACTGGTGATGGAGCTCCTTCACTTGGTCACTGTTCCGTTCAAATGGTACATTTTACAGTTGTTTCATATACATTTCATTCCGTCTGAGGACTCTGTCTATCATAGAAATTAATATAGATTGAATATTTTCAAAGATGTCTCTATCCAGAACAGCTCTTTATATTTCTTGCAGTCTTATAACATTGTATGCAACCATCATTGCACGAATGCTTTCCTCTTGCTGCGGATTCAAAAAGGGGACCTCTTCCAACTCTTCTAGGTTGTCTTGTAGTCCTTTTTGCAGTGCAGTGCAGAAAACAAAAAATATAAACATACAAAACTTTTACAGTACTCTAATACAATTCTCTTTTCTTTTCTTTGGTGTGCATACAATGCCACACCAAATCTGAGCTACAGTTTTAGTAAATTGTAAGTCTCCATGTAAAAGGTTAAAAGGTGATGTTCCAGTGCAAGCCTCTTGTATGACTATGATATTGCAGAGCAAATTAGTTTGTGCTGAATAACCCCAAATTACAGTATGCTAACCTGTTCCCCCGATGTCTGAATAACTAAACTGACAGTCGTTCTTGCAACATTTGGCTGCACCCTTTAACCAGCCTCAGCCATTGTGAGGCCATAATTTACCACATGATCCACAAGTGTTGCCCCGATTTAATGAGCCAGGAAACTACGTGGTTGGCCTCTTCTTCCTCATTTTGTCCCCTTCCTACCCCTCTTCCACCACACTGACCTTCCATATATTGCAGTTTTATAGATGCAGTAAATCCTGGTTTATACATACTTGTAAAGTGGGGGTTCATGTGATTCAACTGTGAGTGAGTGTGAAGAAGATGTCCAAAAGCATATTCTATTGGATGAAATGAACATGAAACTGCCACTAGATTGTGCCCAAACGACTACATGTTGTGGAGGTTGCACTAACTGTTGTTAAAAGCCAAATACACAATGCAGTTGACTTTCCACAGTTGTAACAAGATTGAATGCTGCAGGTCAATTACTTAAGTAAATCTGCTGGGTTTCTTTTTTCCTCATTCTTTTTGTAAAGTTCCTTGTGATTGCATAAACTGAATTGAATAAATTAGCTGAGTTAGCTAGCTAGTGAAAAATATTTTACTAACTTTTCACCGTCTCCTACACAGTGCATATATACACCATTATGAGGTAAAAAACTGACGATAATATTTACATGTATCAGATGTTGCTGTTTAGAGGTTACACATGTGATATAGTCTGTGTGGGCCAGAAGCGATCTATTGCAGTCACTAACAGTTGTTCATAATTAAAAATTGCAATTAAATTCTATTGTAAATCAGTGCAGGTTAGTTTCTAAATGGCATTATATCAATAACGCAAATTTTGGAGGATTAGCTAGAATATGAATTGATAACTTTTAGTTAAAAAGACAAAGTAAGAAAACAAGCTCACTGGGTCATTTTTGACACACATTACATCCATCAAAGGATTAAAACAGATTTCCAACTGTATCCAGGTCTTGACTTTGACCAGAGCAGTTATCTTCTTTGATCTAAACCATTCCATTGTAGCTCTGGTTGAATGCCCAAGTTGTTTTCCTGATGGATGGTAAACCTCTGTCCTTGTCAAAAGCCTTTTGAAACTTCAAACCGTATTTGATTTCAACCATCTTCCCATCAGCTCAGTATCTTGAAGCCTGCCACTTCCAAAACACCTCCACAGCATAATGCTGACAAAGCGTTCCCTATAACGGGTAAGCTGTTTGCCTGGTGAATAGCTGTCCTCATCTTTCTCCTGACTTGTTCTGTTTCTGTTGCATCAGATCAAAAAATGACCTTTCACCTGGCCTGACAATCTCTAAAATGTTTTTGTTTTTTGCATAATTGAAGCAAGATGTCCTGTCAATCTAGCCACTCCATCATAAAGCCCTAATTGATGGACTGTGTTATCAAAGATTGACCCGTCAAATCAGGCGTGGGCAGCCTTTTATGGTCTTGTTTTTTTCCTCATTCAAGCTAAATATAACTCGTTCAGAGCCAAAAATGTTACCTAACCTAAACATTTAACTGGTACTTTTTGTATATTTCTGCTGTGGAAACTCAATGATTTATTCAATGAAAAAACTGGAAAAACTGCTGTTTATATATCTATTTTCAAAAATATCAGCTGGTTCTTCATTATTTTAAGGAAAGTGAGGAGCCATTGTTAAAGTTAAGGTGATATCAGGAAAATTGGGCCATAAGATAAGATGAGCTACACATAAGATGAGCAAAAGACTGATTTAATTTGTCTATAGTTACCAAAGGTTGGCCCAATTTACCTGATGTCATCCTCTAAAGAGGCTGTGCTGAAGGTTACAGACCCCCTGTTCTAGATGGTTCTCCAGACTCCACAAAGGAAAACTCCTCTGACCAAGGTTCTTCTTTCCTGATTACTCTATGTTGGGTGGACAGATCTAGGAAGGGTCTTGGTGGTTCCAAACTGCTTTCATTTGCTTATAATATATACCAAAGTTGATAAAGTACAATGTGATTTCTAGGGATGTACTGATACCAATACTGGTATCGTGGCCGCAACTGCAGTAATTTCATTGGTATTGGTACTTGGCATCAGCAAGTACTCAAATCCAAGTTTCAAGATTTTCTTATAAACATTATATCTCTACAATTGAAGTGTACAGAGTGGGAAAACTTGCACAAATAGGTGCTTGTCAAATACTTTTTTGCCCCAATGTAAAACTAATGGACGTGCTTGTTTTCTGTAGCGCAATAAAAAATTTATCTGTTGTTATGAATTTGTGCTGGGACGAAATTTAAGTGGGGTTCACCTCCAACCAGTTGTGCCTTTATTTTGAAGGACCACGCCGGAGGCAGGTGTCTGACACACAGCTTAATTAGGCAGATAGGCCCGTCCCCATCACTGCGGGTTGGGCTGTGTTGGGTTACAGGGGTGTGGCGCAACCATCAGAGATCGTTTCCTAATTCATCCGCATCGTTGAACAAGGAAGAGCAGCCATGGCGCAGGGTCTCAAGGAGCGATTTGACAAGTTCCTTCGTGAGAAGAACCTCATGACAGATGTTCTTGGTAAAATCGAAGCCAGAACTGGAGTAAACAGGACGTATATCGCTACTGGTGAGTGCTTAGGGATGCAGGCATGAGAAAGAAAGGAGTCAAAACGGAAGTGGAACGTCATCGCAATCTAGTCACATCTTTAATGGCTTCTCTTATATTTAGACAAATACAATAGTCTCTGTGGCGAGACTCTGAGAATAAAAATGTCCCCCGTTGCGTAGTGGTGATTTGGTGGAGAAGGGCCTAATGTGATGTTTTCTTTCTTTTCTTCCTTCTAGGAGTCATCGCTGTGATCGCAGTTTACCTCGTCATTGGTTATGGAGCCTCCCTGCTGTGTAACCTCATCGGCTTTCTTTATCCAGCCTACGTATCGTAAGGGTTTGATTTTCTAACTACTGTTCTGTCCTGCAGCCGCTCCCAGTATAAACACACCCTAGTAACCCTAAATAAATACTATACGTCATCATATTTCTAGGCTGCTGGCTCCTCTGAGCCCGTTATTCTGAGCGGAAGGTCAAAAAACAAAACGAGGGCAAAAAAACGTGGACATCATTCATACATTTCCATAGGCGGGTATTTTATGTATAGGCCTATATTTAGCCTAATTATATAATTTTTCTAAAAATTTTCTTTAAAATGTTTTTTAAAATACCATCATTTTCATTTGTAAAATGTTTTTTTTTTTATCTGCATACCTGTAAACACCAGACAATATTTTAATGAAATAAAGTAGTCTGGTTTCCAAAGAATAGGGAGCTGAATAGTAGATCTGAAACTTGCATGTTTGCCATGATTTTTTTTTTTTTTCAAGAAAACACAAATGAACCTGTGAGCAGTCAGATTAACGTTGGTTTTCTATTATCTTTGGGGGTTTTTCAGCAACAAGGACAGGATATAGATCTTTCTTCTAAAATCTCTTTCTTCATTTTGCCTAGTTTACTAAATATCCATCCATCCATTTTCTTTACCGCTTAATCCTTAATGGGTCACGGGGGTGCTGGTGCCTATCTCCAGCTGTCAACGGGCGAGAGGCAGGGTACACCCTGGACAGGTCGCCAGTCCATCACAGGGCAGGACAAACAGGACAAACAACCATGCACACACTCACACCTAAGGACAATTTACAGTGATCAATTAACCTTACAGTCATGTTTTTGGAATGTGGGAGGAAGCCAGAGTACCTGGAGGGAACCCACGCATGCACGGGGAGAACATGCAAACTCCATGCAGAAAGACCCTGGGCTGGGATATGAACCCACAACCTTCTTCTTCTTGCTGCAAGGCAACAGTGCTAACCACTGCACCACCGTGCAGCCGTTTATAATTCCACTAAATAATTCCACCAAAATCTGCTCTTGAGTAAAAATCTGGTTTCTTTGGTCCCAAAAAAACATGGTTGGTAAAAGATGAGAAATTTGTGTTGTGCCGGTTTTTTTTTTTTAGATTACTTTACTTTGCATCTTTTTCTTTTTTCGAAAGGCCGTGACAATTTCATGGCAATACATTTTTGTTTTTTAACTGCTTGTTGGGTTGCTCATTTTTGTATTGGGGTCAATGGCTGCACAAACTCTCTTTGAGGGCCACATTCGGCCCCTGTTCTGCACATCTGCTTGAAAATATTCTAAACAAAGCAGCTCTCCTCAATTATACTCCAAAAAAGTCAAGAAGTTGTAAAAAATCTGAACATAATAGAAGCAGCTAACATAAAAAACTGAGATAAAACAACAGGTTATCAAGGTTATTTCTACTTGAGAAATGTTTAACATTGCAGTATATTGTGATTGTATGAGTAAGACTACATATTGTGATTTTAGCTGTAGAAAAGCAGTCGCAGCATTTTCAACACACCAACCTGTTTCATACTTAAAACATTCGGTTTTATTGCTAGGTCTAGTTGATCCACTGAAACGAAGGTCAAAGTGGTTAATAACTATGATTCATACTTTTAATTTTACTACAAGAAATTGTTAATGGTTCCATTTAAATTGTAAAAAATAAAAGCAAAAATTTATGCATTGCTTTTGAATATCAATACAGTATCATGACACAAATCAGGTTATGTCATGTAGCAATATTAATATGTATCAATATTTATTTCCATCCCAAATAATAACTGAATGCTGCATTTCCCTGTTTGGTTGTAGTTTTGGGGATCCAGAGTAGAGTTTAACCAGAAGACCTTAGTGGTCTGGGAACTTGATATGACAGATCTTTATTGTATTTTGGTGCTAAGCCCTCTGTGATTTTTTTTTTAAAACTAATAAAAGGATATAAAACTCTGTTCTCTGAGTTACAGGGAGACCGTGTAGGACTTCAGAACTGGTTTGTGCTCCACTTTGTTAGGAAGGCCAGGTTCCTCAGCTGTATTCAGAGCAGGGATGGACTACTCGAGTCACATTTAGGGGACTTGTGACTCGAGCAGCACTCCAACGTAATTTGCACTTGGACTCTTGACTAAGGATGCACCAATCCACTTTTTTGTTTCCGATACTGAAACAGATATCTGAGGTTCATAATCTGCAGATTCCGATATGATCCAAACAGTACTGAATTACATTAACTGTTTGCTGTAAGGAAAGGCATTAGGGATCTGATACCTTTTTTTTTTTTTTTCAAAACCAATACAATATCAATACTTGGATCCAGTGGCGGCTGGCCAATAGAGGGCACTAGGGCGCTGCCCCACCACTGACAACTTGCCACATTACCTTGAATAAAAGTGGAAAATAATTTTTATAATAACATAAAATTTTTAGAAATATATGTATATTTTCTTTCAGATGTGTTAGATAAATGTTTAATAGTTTAAGGGGAGTTGAGTTTTGGTTGTGTTGTCTGATTGAGGACGTATTTCCAATAGACTCTCGTTATAAGTTGTACATGCGCAGTAGCTCCTCTTCAATACAAAAGATAGGACGCCTTGGGGCGCAAAGATTTGCGCTCTGAGGGGGCGGGCTTGCTTATCGTCCCCTCCAGCTGTGGGGCTGAAGCGGCTGAAGTCAAACAACATCACGGACGTCTGTCATAGCGCACGGCTGATAAACGGGTCAAACCGCGGGAGTTGGAGACAAACTAAGGCATCGCTGCATTAAAAATGCGCATTATTCAGTTAAAGTGATGTTTTTGTGACTTAAATTATTGCTAACTGATTAGCAGAAATAGCCGTTTAGTGCAGACACCGCTACTTCGCAATAAGAGCATGTATTCCTATTGTGTAGATTGATGACTTGGATAGTTTGTCTGCTGAGTGTTTACATTTAAAAAAAAGGTAAATTGTGACATTTTATTAATAAATCTATATTACATTTGATTTATTTGATTCTTAACACAGCTGCTGATATCCAAATGTTAAGTTTATTCGTATATTTTGGTTATTTCTGCCTTACCGTTCATTTGTTCTTATTTTTCATATGAGATCACACATATCCTCTCCCTCCTCACATTTATGTCACCCAAACCTGTATCAGCAGCTGTGTGGAAATAATAAAGAGCAAAATAAATATAACAGCCTTTTCTCCACCATATCTTCTCATACTTTGAATGGCTTTAAGTGGAGCTCTTTAAAGTGGTTCTCCCAGTATGAACAAAGTGATCCCAGTCTGAACCAGTACCTCTATAGACAGCTCAGTGTTTCCTCCTTGACAGTAGCAGTCTGTGAAGCAGCAAAACTGTTGAAGCATCTGACTGAAATTATTGTTGTTGTAGGATAGTCCTATTAAGAAGACTCTTAGGGTTGTCCAATACAGTATGATTAAGAAACATTCATCTTTACATACAGAAAATTTTAGCCAGTTAGTTTGCCTTAGCAACTGGTTAAAAGATCAATATGTCAATGTATGAATGTATGTAGTCAATGTGTGAATATGATGTGGAGTTAAAAACAAAATTCTACTAATCTCTATTTATAAAAAAGGGATATGGCAATTGGATTTGTCCCTTTTACTCTAAAATGTTTTGGTTTTTAGTCATTTTTAATTAGTTGGGATTAATTCACAGCTATCCCTTAGGTAAAAAAAAAAGATAGTTTGACAACTCTAATATCTAGCCATCATCATAGCGCCCCCCCTGGAGAAAATTCCACCAGCCGCCACTGCTTAGATCTGACTATTTGCCAATACCGAGTACCAATGCTGAATGCTACTTCTACCACACACAAAAATGCAGTGAATTTGTAGACAGGTTTTATTTTATTCTCTGCTTGTAACAACAAATGAGGGTGAATTATGAGAAAAATATTAATAAAAATGACCACAAAAGTAAAATTGCAAATGAAAAATAAACAATTTCTGTGAAATTATTGCAGTTTACACATTTTAAGTATTGGTTCATGGTATAGGGTAACTTTCACTGATGATACATTACATAAGAACAGTATTGGCATCGGTGCATCACTAACTCTGACACAGACATGTGAAATTGCCATTGTTTGAATTAGCTTGTAACCGCCGCTAATGTTAGCTTGTTAGATCGGATCATTTTTAAAGCCTTTGTAAGTGCATGGGTGACATGCTGATTATGTGCTGTTTTAACACTTCTTCTAAGCATTTTTCTCATTTTGCACATGGTACTCTGTTAGCTTGTTGAAATTGAGAACCATTTAATGAACGAAGTAAACCACATTGGCTGGTTTAGTCTCAAAATCTAGTATACAATGCTTGACTTGTTCTCAGTTGATGACTTGACTCAGAATGGCAGATTCTATTTTTGGGAGGCGGGGGAGCAAGGCTGTCACAGAATTGAAATAATTTTCGTTTTTAAATCTAAACAAATCTCCCCTATAAGATGCCACTCTAAAGTTGTGGTTTCGGAACAAATTTTGAAGAGCTGAACCGAAGATGAAAGCTGCTAGTGGTGAAAGGTTGTGAAGGTCGCTGACCCCCGTACTAGAATTGGGGATGCACCGATACTGTCTAATGTACATGTATCATATTGGTTAAACTTAATCGATACTATGAACCGATACTCAAAATGTGGAAAATCCACAATAAATTTACAAAACAAGAATAATTTTTCACTTGTAATTTTATTTTTATGGTGATTTTATATTTCACATCTGTTATTTTGTCTTAGTTATTTTAGTTAGTAAAGTCTGGTGCCTTTAGTCTCTTCAAGAAAGGTATAAAGTGGAAGTTATACAGTTTATTAATTCAAAAATAAGTATTGTATCGGTATCGGACAGATGCACAAAATCCAGGCATTGGTATCGAGACTGAAAAAGTCGGATCGGTGACCTTCCCAGTGCCTTGACCCTTAACCTTATGATGGACTGGGGGTAAAGTATCCAGCACAAATGGGTAGAGATGCCCTGCAATTTAGGTGCAACTTGCTGAGAGGCAGAATCATAATAATTAGAATGATTATTAATACACACCTAATTGCATGTATGTGTTTCAGTCAGAATCATCTCGACAGCTTCATTTTTATGAGAGAAACCCTGTAATAAAGTCATTCCCATTTCTTTTTTTCTTTTTTTTTTCCATTCAAGCATTTTGGATAATTGCTCTAAGTCACCTAAATCATTACAATCAATCATTAAAAGCCTAAACTAATGAATTTATGCTCATAATTAAATATTAGAAGTTTTCCCTCTAGTAAATGCAGTGTTAGATCTGTAATGTGGAAAGTATTAAAACATTTCATTTTCAGTTAATTAAACAAAGGTTTTCAGGGACCTTTGCCTAGAATGCCAGATGAGATCTGAACCTGTGGTGACTTGTATCTGAATCATCTAAATTTGATCTAAAAATGAGGCTTTAATTACTGCACATACAGAGTAGGAAGGGCACAGGCCTTACCAGTCTGACAAGTTGAACAGTCTTTGGCAGACGGAAACAAATTAGCCCTTCGCATTATCACTTAATGCAAACGTATGTACTTTTGTCAGCTCTCAACTGATAAAGTCAAAACTGAGAGTACACTTTTTGCATATTTTGTCATTTTCCAACAGTTCAAACTTCGATGAATTATGTTCTAAAATGATACTATAGCTTTGTATTCATTCTGCTTTTCTATGGTCCCCTTAAATACCCTGTGCAACCTGTTCACCTGTGCCACCTAATATACAATTCAATTCACTTTTATTTATATAGCGCCAATTCACAACAAATGTCATCTCAAGGCACTTTACAACAAAAGTCATTTCAATACAATTATACAAACATTCCTATCGGTTAAAAGTTTTCTATGTAAGGGATTCGAGCAGATTGTGCTGAGTCATCAACGTGAGGTTGTACCCGGATCATGCAGACTCCAACCCCAGCCATTATTCAGAATTAATTCCCTCATACTAAGCAAGCATGTGGCAACAGTGGAGAGGAAAAATTCCCCTTTAACAAGAAGAAATGTCAGGCAGAACCTGGCTCAGTACAAGCGATCATCTGCCACGACCGTCTGGGGGTCTGAGAAGACAGAGAAGAGACATCATGGAGGATGCTCGGTGGCTTTGAGCATCATCTGGACCGATATTCCCCATCCAGCAGGGGACTCCATAGTCGAGCAGGGTACCAGACCGTGTGGAGCTTCTATGGGGAGAAAAACACTGAGAGAAAACTGGGTTAACAATCGCAACAACGGTAGAAGAAATATATCTGGAGAGTAGTAGAAGAGAGAAGAAAAGTGTTCAGTCTGTCCTCCAACAGTCTAAGCCTATTGCAGCATAACTAAAAAAATAGCTCAGGATAACCTAAGCCACTAACTATCCACTTTATCAAAAAGGAAGGTTTTAAACCTAGCCTTGAAAATAGAGTATCTGCTTCACGGACTAAAACTGGGACCTGGTTCCACAGGAGAGGAGCCTGATAACTAAAAGTCCTAGGAACTACCAGTAGATCTGCATTCTGAGAACGAAGGGCTGTGTTAGGAACATATGGAACAATCAGGTCTCCTATGTATGATGGAGCTAGATTATTAAGAGCTTTATATGTCAGAAGGAGGATCTTGAATTCTATTCTAGATTTTACTGGGAGCCAGTGAAGAGAAGCTAAAACGGGAAATGTGATCTCTTCTTCTTTTATTCATTAGAAACCTTGCAGCAGCATTTTGGACTAACTGAAGACTTTTAATTGTATTCTGTGGACTACCTGATATTAAGGAGTTACAGTAATCCAGCTTTGAAGCAACAAAGGCATGGACTAGTTTTTCAGCATCAATCCTGGACAGGATGGTTCTAATTTTTGCAACATTCCTAAGGTGGAAAAAGGAAATCCTAGAAACTTCTTTAATGTGAGATCTAAATGAAATATCTTGGTCAAAAATAACAGAGAGGTTCTTTGCTTTATTACTGGAGGCTAATTTAATGCCGTCTAGGTGAAGGGGTTGACTAAGTAGTTTCTTTTTCAGAGCTTCTGGTCCAAAGACGGCAACTTCTGTTTTATCAGAATTCAGAAGCAAGAAGTTTAGAGTCATCCAAGTTTTTATGTCTTCCAGACATCCCTGTAGTCTACCTAACTGTTTGGATTCATCAGGATTTATAGATATATATAGCTGTGTATCATCTGCATAACTATGGAAGTTTATCCCATGCAGCCTAATGATTTTACCAATAGGAAGCATATATATAGTAAAAAGGATCGTCCCAAGCATCCACCCTGTGGTACTCCGCAAGTAACCATTGAGGCCGAGGAAGATCTAATATTTACCTGAACAAACTGAAATCTGTTGGACAAATAAGATTTAAACTAGCCTAGGGCTGTTCCTATTAAACCAACACTTTGAAGCCTTTCTATGAGAATATTGTCATCAACAGTGTCAAAGGCAGCACTGAGATCTAACAGGACCAGAATGGTCACCAGTCCATTGTCTGAGGCTATGAGAATATCATTAGTAACCTTCACCAGAGCTGTTTCAGTGCTATGATGAGCTCTAAAGCCTGACTGAAACTTCTCAAACAGCTCATTATTGTTTAAATGCTCACACATCTAATGTGCAACTATTTTCTCAAGAATTTTAGATAAGAAGGGAAGATTAGATATCGGTCTATAGTTAATTAAGTCGTTTTGATCAAGAGATGGTTTCTTAAGTAGAGGTTTAATTACAGCAATCTTAAACTCCCGTGGTACCTATCCGTTGATTAAGGATAGATTCATTATATCCAAAATATGAGCAGCAATCAAATGTGTTCTTTATTTACAATGACAATTGTAGTTTTATTTGGTCATATTTACCCTGTGATTTAATTAGAATAAAAATGTTTTTAATAGTTTAACAGCCCTACTAAAAAAATATGAAAAGATAAGAGGGTTTTTGGACAAAGTTTGAATGTTTTCCATTCTTTAAGCACCGTTTAAGCACCACTACCGGTATCGGATAAAACGTAAATGATATCCATCCCTACTGAGAAGTGCTTCTGGATGTAAACATCTAAATTAGTATTAATAAATTACATTACGATGTAAAATCGCTGAGAGGTTAAATGTGTTAAATATGACTTTAGAAAGATGTAAAAATATTTGACTAAATAAGAAAACATCCAAGCCTTCAAAATGCAAAGTTACATTAATGCAGTATTTTGTATTACTAGTGTGTTTTGTTAGCAATTGCAAATTACTTTATGGCTATTTTAACACATTCAGGTGGGACAGTATGCTAATTTTAGGGGTCCATTTTAGACCAAAAGGGATTTATTTGTAATTATTAATCATGCTTGGTGTCAGGAACAACATGGGTGGAACAAAAAGTTTCTGGCAGTGAGGAAAGATTAAATACAATAATGTTCTTTAAGATGGCAAAAGTAAAATCTATTTTAAAAGATAAAACTTACAATGCGCTGCTTAATTTAGCCACCTAAAAGAAAACTGCAGCTCCTGCAAGTGCTTTAATAACTTTATATTGGAGGATGGGTGTGGTGAGGGAGAATACAGCAGCAGAATACCAGCCCTGCAGTGTGAGGTCTCACAGATCTTCCAACCATATTCATCAAGCTAAAATAACCGTCACAGTGCCACGGAGCAGGCTTGTCTAACAGCCAAAGTTGCCATATGCTAGTCTGTTCGTGGAACCAAATCTGCGGAAATTGAGCCAGGATTGTCAAAGTATACCTGGCTTTTGAAATTGGCTCACTTCATGGAATAAGTGTGGACATTAATCCAAATAATATATGAAAAAATAGCAATTATCATTACAGATGCTCTTTATCAAAGTCCATGCAGTTATAGCAATTATACCAAAGAGGCTTTGGGGAAAATAAATCTTAAATGTGCAAATCTGATAAGAAGTACTCTGAAGAAAATATGGAACACTTTTTGCATTATTTTTTCTTTTTGTATTTTACGTACAGTCCCAATAAAATACATTGTGCTTTGTAAAGTAAAACTGGTTGATATAGAAAAAAAGAGGTAATACTGAATTACACTGAGAACATTGACTAAAGTAATTGTTCTTATCTCTTGCTAGGATTAAGGCGATTGAAAGTGCGACAAAAGAGGATGATACAAAGTGGCTGACCTACTGGGTTGTGTATGGACTCTTCAGTGTGGCAGAGTTCTTTGCTGACATCTTTCTCTCTTGGTTCCCTTTCTACTATATTGGAAAGGTGATTCAGTGACTCCCATTCATTCCCGCTTATTCATTTATAGTCACCATCAAGACATCCCATCTACTGGTTGATAAGACGATCTGTGTTTTCATTCCCAGTGTGCCTTCCTGGTCTGGTGCATGGCTCCTACTCCTTCTAATGGGTCGATCATGATCTACCAACGGATCATTCGACCACTGTTCATCAAGAATGAGGCCAAGATTGACGACGCAGTAAAAAACATCAAGGACAAGGCATCAGAGGCAGCTGACAAATTCAGAGATGAGGGTATGTATGGAAAGTTGTTGCTTATTTAGTCCTAAAGGAAAATCTTGGCTCTTTTTTGTACTGTTCCTCTTCACCAGTGTGATTTCTTTTGCATCAGGTTTTCTAAATGACATTATGAAGACTTCCTTCTCTTTAACAAAGTTAAAGTCTTACATCCTATACATTAAATCAGCATTGACTGGTAACATCTGACAAGCATAGGATTAAATTCGTTTGGCTGCTAATCGACTAAATGGGTGTCAGCAGTTGCTTGGTCTTAACATTCTAGCTGCTTGATGTTGATGCACATAAATATACCTGCATGTAAACCTCCCATTGTAGCTTTGGTTTTATGTCTATGGTTGTTTTCTGGTGAGGTAAACCTCCATCCCCGTCTCAAGTCAAATAAAATCATTGAGACTGCTCCACCTCTAGGCTGTATTTACAAAGAAGCATTCCCACGTAAAGTGCTTTGCCTCTGGCCAGCTCCTGTTAGGTGGACACCCAATGATGCATGAGGCAGCTGCACTAAAAGGAGGAATGTATCCTGCAGCCTCATAACCCCTAGCTTGTGTCCCTCCATTGCGTTCAACAGGAAGCCTCACTGTTGCATCTCGTGTAGGAATTTATAGGTTTGACATAAGTAAAAGAATTGTTAGCTTCAGCCCCAGATAAAAGGCTGAAATCTGTTTCAAAACACACGTTGTGGCAGCATATCGGTGTACCACTGCCACCATGTGTGTCCATTGAACGATTGCTTTCCACATAGACACAGACTAGCCAGCAATAATATGAAAGTGGCCAGCTTGGGGAGGGGGGGGGGACTGACTACATAATTTAAATGTAAGTAACAGGACGATATTCGTGTGCATTTATTAACTTCATCGTAAACTCCAGAACATGTATACAAATAAAATAAAAATACCTTTCCAACATAAATGATAAACTTAATGGTTTCATATTTCCATTCTGCTCTTTAATCAACTTCACTGTGTCACTATCTTACCATTCAGGATCAGAGTCCATGCCCAACTCAAAATATTGCAGCAGCAACAATATAACACTTGTAGGTGTACATTAAAATGCCACCTTTTAAAATAAAAAAATCTGATTTTTTTTTTTTATTTGAACAATGAATGTCCCTTTTAGGATGAATACAGAATCTTAATACTACTCTGAAGCACTTAAACTGACCACTTTTTTTCTTTAAAAAGCCTTCCAGAGTCTGCTAAATGGATTTTCTTTTTGGTGGCATCTTTCTCACACCTCTGGGCAGGAAGAAACCATGAACAGGAGAAGATTACTAATACTTTTTATTATTATTACAACTACTACGATTACGTGACTAGGAGCGCTGCTCTGGCGGCTGCAAGCACTTCAGGGACCGGATCAATAAAGTATCTATGAATTGAATTGAATGATAAGCAGGCTTTATTATTTTCTCAGACATTTGTTCAAATATAATATTACTTTACTGCTACTATTATCTCTAAATTATTATCATCATTATACAACATATAAAGTAGCAATAAAAACTGATTTGCACAGCTAAAAATAAAAAATAGGCAATACAAGCTGGCATAGTATGGCATCAACAGGCTTTCTCAGCCGATTCGGATGTTGTAACTTCAATTAAATGCCGTCAGACTGTGCCCTCTCTACCTACTGGTAGGTTATCTACCATTCGTATCACTCATAACAGCCAACTGTCTGCACGTGTCAAAAATTCTTCGTCAGAGTAGCATATCGTAACTGGAGTTATCTAACCAATTTTAACCAACCCAAAAGTTTTATGTCCTAACCTTAAGGTCACAGAAGGACAAGTATACTTTCTTTTAAATGCCTAAACCTAATTTGAAAAGGTTTTAAACACCAAACGGAAAAGTAAGTTTCAGTAGGTAGAGAGGGCACAGTCTGACGGCATTTAATGGGAGTGATGACCGCTAATAACGGCCATTTAATGGGCTGATCACATCGGCTTTCTGTGGTTGTAAATCTCTTCATTTCAGTTCATGACACGTTCACAGTGCAGTGGTGGCTACACAAATAAACAGCAAATAGTTCTCCCTTATAAACAAACGAAAACACACTTACGAATCCGTTTGTTTTCACTAATTGAACGTTTGAAGGGAGGACGGAATTACCAAAATGATGCTCTGCCGTCCAACATTCACCACTTATTTGTATTCTAGCAGACATGTAATTCGTGAGCTGATACTTGGACAGAATAAATTCATAGGTTGAGGCTGCTAAACAAGCAGGATGCAAGTTAGGGAAGAAGCCTTAATGGGCTCTGTGTTTAGTTCTGTTAATTGTCCTGCTGCCAGGAACTGACCCGCACAAAGCTGGGTAAAATAGTACAGTTACCTTATATTTCATACATCTTGCATCAAATTAAAGTACGTCTGTTTAGCATTTCTCCCATAATATTGTAACATTTCAGTGTTGAGAGCAAACAGAAACAAACCAAGTAAATTTAACAATGCAATGCGTGTGTTGAGATTTTTATTAGTTTACATTTTCATCATAAAACTCTCCAAAATAGTTTGGATTGCATGGAAAAAGTGACAATATAAAATAACCAGCCTAGATTTGAACTCGTGACTTTAGTCTACAACCGTCATCTTTAACAGTGAGCCAACCAGTCTAAGTAATGTACATGGAACCAGAACACATTATCAATCGAAATTTCACATCAACTGGAGCTGTAAACATCTAGATATGACAGCACACACTTATAAGTGTTCTATATAGACCATAGACTGTAATATAAGATATAGACTTGTTTTCGTTCTGTTGGTGGAAGGACTAATAATTCAAAAATGACCCCCGTCCCCTCCGACCGCTTCACCTGTGCCATCATATTGCTATGACGTGTAGAAATCGCTGGAGAGACCTTCTACCCAATCAGAGACAAGAAAAGGTGGGACTAATCACTAAAAATAGCCAATCATGCGAGAGAAGTTCTATTCAATCAGAGAGGAGGAAGACGGGCACTGCCTGTACTTCACTGGCAAGTATCTTTTTCTTAGGGGTCATAAATTAGTAGCCAGCTGAACTTCATTGAGTAGTCGGCTATATAGTCGGCAGCCGGCGCTTGTGGAAAGCCCTGATAATATTACCGCAATGCTGGACTTGACCGCTTATAATTGACCACATGCTCCCTGATGCTACCTCCGCTTTGCAGAAAAAGTGGTGCCTTTGTTTCTTAAACCGGTTTAAAAGGAAGTAGACAATTGGTTTACAAAAAGTGACTATGCAAAAACACTTCCTCCTACACTGATGCTTCCTATTCCGAACCAGAAGTTTACATAGCTGTAGAAAAAGATGCAGAACATTCTTACCTTGTTTCTGATTTGGAACCTGTTCATCTGTTGAACACAGAACCAGTCTACTTCCTGATTGATATGTTCAGAGGCTGCTTAGCCCCCCCCCAAACCCTCATAGGCCGCCCCCATAACGTCAAAAATATTTTGTTTATTGAGGCTGAAAATATCACTTTTTATTATTTTTCAGCATAAATAAGATTATTTTACCTTTAAATTTAATATTTAAAGGAGTTTGGAAGTTTACTTTATAAAAAATGTAAACAATAATCTCCGTTGTTACCATAGTTACAATTCAATACTAGGAGTTTAATTTTTTCTGTCCTTATGCACAACTGCAAATATTAATCAACTATTTGTGAGTGATTGGTTGAACTAAAAAGTAAACTTAAACTGAAATTAAAAGTAAAGTAAACTTGGCCCCTCCCAGATTCCACCACATTGATACTGTTAGGCGGTGATGAAGGCCCAAAAAGAAGTGGGGGGCCCAAATTAAACACTGTTTAGCCCACATACAACCTCGGGCCAGCCCTGGATAAGCTGGCCAGATGTTCCATTAGTTTTCTGTTTGTTAGAATAGATCTTTAGACATCGGGAGATCGCACCAAAGACTGAGAGATCCAGCGTTTTCTTCTGATGTCTGGAGTTTTCCATTATGTCACGAGGTAGCAGTGTGCTTCATACACCAACTGGTGTGCCTCTGTTTAACTCTAAAGCCTATAGGCTTCACATCCTCATTACATCTGGGTTTTCCCAACTAGTTGGTAATCTTGTGCCCCTTTTCCACCAGGGTTGCTTTAGATCCGAATGGGTCGGGTCATTATAGCCTGAAATGGAATGGTTTTGCTTCCATTACCATCTCAGAAGAACGGTTGAGGACGAGGACATGGGTGGGCTTAGCTTAACAATTGACTCTAGTCAACTCTAAACAATATTTTTCAAGTTTATAGCAGATAAGGACAATTTTGTTAATCCTAACTGACCTAACGTAGAAAAAAAAAGGCTGTGATGAAGTTTATGCATAAAGAAAATGTTCTGTCTTGACTGTATGGATTAATATCTGGTTTCAATTTTGTAAAATAGTTATTTTATTTCTGGCTGTTTCTGATGAGTCACACAGGAGCTGAGCAAAAAAAATCACTGAAGATATTCTGCTATTTCCTTTCCCCCTCTTTTAAAACTAAACCGTTTTTATACATTTTATTCCATAGAGGAATTATTTATTTGGACTTAGTGAGTTTATAAATGAGCAGACACGTTCAACTGTAAGCTTAGATTTTTAAAGACAAAAAATATTCATCGCCACCTTGAACTTACAGGTATCTAAAATGGAGCTAAGTTAAGATGTTACTCTATTATTGTGTTGAACTGGAGATCATTACCAACAGATTCCACTGATGAAGAACTGAGGTGTTAAATAATATAATTTCCAATTTCTCCCCAGCTAAGAAAGCAACGGCAAACCTGATCTTCGAGGAGAAGAAAAGCTCCTAAGACTGACTGAGGCCTTCACACACAGTCTGCTCTGGATCTGACTGAGGTGCAGAAACTAAATGGGCTCCAAGTGCTGATTTTAGATCATCCCAACTAGTCTGTTAGCTTCATGCTGGATGTTTTTCATTTAATTCACATATATCATGCATCAATTAAAGCCGTTTAACCTTAATGTTTGCCTGTATGATGTATTTGTTTGTGTATGCTTCATGAACCAATAAAACCGATAAACTGAAATTGTTTTCTCATGTTTCTGCCTTTCATAATGTAAGCTGAAGTAGGAGGAAAACATGGCTGGTGCCAATCTCCAGTCGTTATTGGGCAGGTCACCCGTTCATCAAAGCGTGCAGACTTAACAGGACGACTATTCACACGCTTCATACCCAGTAGTAGAGGTACAGGTGCTGGTAATAAAATTACAATACCATGAAAAAGTTTATTTCAGTAATTCCACAAAAAGTGAAACATATTGAATTTCATTCATTATACACAGTATGATATGTCAAATGTTTTTCTTTCAATTTTTATGATGAAAGTCCCAAATTCAGTATCTCAGTAAATTAGAATATCAATTAAGACCAATGCAAAGAAAGGATTTTTAGCAATGTTGGCCTTCTGAAAAGTATGAACAAATACAGCACTCTATATTTAGTTGGGGCTCCTTTGGCCTAGATTACTGCAGCAATGTGGCGTAGCATGGAGTCTATCGGGCTGTGGCACTGCTCAGGTGTTATAAGAAGCTGTGTTGATCTGATTGTTTCCTTATGCTGTTCTCAATTGTTGAGTCTGGTGTATTGCATTTTCCTCTTCACAATACTCCATTTTTTTTTACACTTCAACTGTTAGAGACAGAATTTAAACAAAAATCCAGAAAATCACATATTTCTAAAGAATTTATTTTTATAATGGGGCAGAAGTATTTAGCACCTACAAACAAGCAATAATTCTGTCCCTTACAGACCTGGTACTTCTTTTTTAAGAAGCCCTTCTATCCTCCAACCTTTACCTGTATTAATGGCACCTGAACTCGTATGTATAAAATACATCTGCCAACACCGTAAAACAGTCAGACTCTAACCTCCGTGACCAGAGTGGTTACCAAGGACACCAGGGAAAAGCTTGTACACCTGCACAAGACTGGGATGAGCTAATGTACAATATTGCGCATTGCAGCTTGGTGAGAAGAGATAAACAGTTGGAGCAATTAAAATGGAATACATACAAACAATTATCTCCTTCAACTTGGGACTACATGCAAGATCTCGCCTCGTGGGGTAGAAATGATCTTGAGTATGGTGAGGAAACGGCCCAGAGCAACACAGAGGGAACTGGTCAATGACCATAGAGAACTGAGACCGCAGTAACAAAGGCTACTATTAGTTACACATTATGTTGTCATGGATCCGCTCGAAATGTCCCCCTCCTGAAGCCAGCACATGTTAAAGCCTGTTTAAAGTCTGCCAGAGACCACCTGGATGATCCAGAAGAGGATTGGAGAATGAGACCAAAATAGAACTCTACCATAAACACCACTCGTTGTCTTTCAAGGGGGTAGAATACTGAGTTGCATCCGAAGAACACCACACCCACTGTGAAACATAGTGGTTGATACATTATGCTTAGGGGCTGCTTTTCTGCAAAGGGGAGAGGAGAAATTATCTGTGTTAAGGAAAGGATAAATGGGGCCATGTACCATGAGCTAAAGAACTACTTCCATCATTGGGGACTCTGAAATGTGGCTGGATCTTCAAGAATGACAACAAAGGAGTGGCTATGTAAAAAACATTTTAACGTTAATTGGCCTGGCCGGTCTCCAGACCACAATCCAATAGAAATTCTGGAGAAATCCCCCCCAACCCTGGTCCACGGGGCCCAGTATCTTCCATGTTTCAGATATTTATCTGCTACTGATTTAAATGAGCTCCTCCCCAGCAAGCCATTAAGTACGACAGAAGCCTGTGTATCACCAGGTCACTGAAGTCAGGTGTGCGGTAGCAGTGAATCAGCTCAAACATTGAGGACATTGGACCCTGTGGACCACGGTAGGTGTCCTCTGATTGGAGGACTGCTGGGATACGTTCCTTTTCCCCACTGTTGATCAGGTTGCTGGTAGCAGAGACAGCAGACCTCGCTGAAATCCAACAGGGAGAGCGGGTAACACCTATTTTGATCACAAATGAACAAAATAGACTGTTAATGTTGTCAGTGGTTATGAACATAATAACTGTGATAATTGTGATTTAAGGCGGAACCTCTGTGTTTTGTTCTTCATTTATGATAAAACCTACAATTCACCACTCTTCACTACCTGCACCGTGGCTGTACGCCATCTCACTGGGGTAATAGAACGACTCCACAAAAAAAAAAAAAAACAGAGAAGCATGTGATTGTCACCCTCCCCCCCCGAGGCAAGTATTCTGTCTTATGACCCAGAATGATGGGATAAGAAAAATATGCAGCATTAAACCACCATATCAAAGGCTGAATGATGTGAAACATGGAGCTGGATGAAACCTAGCTTTTCTGTTAACCACACAGTCAGTAATTTCAACTGCATGTTTCTCAGCTGAAAATGACCTTTTTCAATATTAAAATGTAAACAATAAAGTAAAAAATAAATAAAAACAACAGATCTAAACCTCTCTTACTTAAAACTAAGCATCTTAAAGGATCTCCAAGTAATACGCTATCTCATCATTTGGTCCTCTTTCACAGAGATAGAGCAACGTAAATCTTTAGCAATAAAACCCTCTTGCATCTCCACAATGTAATCTGATTAATGATGCAGTATATTAATAAGTAGGAAGACCACAAGAAACCAATAATAGTGCTTAATTAATCACATAACTTTCAGGAAGTGGTTGGGGGAGTAAGTTGAGTATTGGTGCCTGTCTCCAGCAGTAGACATGTTTAAATGGAGTACACCTTTAATAGTAACAGCTTTAATGTCTGGAGGAAATATAATTACTCTAAAAACAGAGGAAAGCTATTTTTTTTTTCTGTCTGAGTCAATTTAGTTGTGAATCAATTAATAGGACATGCAACTGTTGCCTAGAGGCAACAACGTACCATCACTGGAAACTGCACCTCATCATTTTTTGGAATAAGAATAACTTAAAACAATCAATATTTGCTCATGTGCAGAAATGTTGGATCTATTTCTCCTGATTTCCAGAACGTTTCTTTTGCTTTAGTGCTTCTGTTTGTACACATCGCCATCTGCTAGCCTTCCATGCCTACAATATAAATATATATATATTTGTTTCTTGTTTAAAACATGCAAGAAAAATGACAAAACTCTTCAACTTCAAGGTCATATAATCACACATTCTTTGTCAGTGCTGTTTTATATTTTCTTTCTGTAACATCCACTGTGAATCCTCACAGAATTGATATGAAGAAGGGGGGAAATAAAGTCCAACGTTTAAAATCTCCCAGAAGATTTTACTATAAAGGAGATTTGGTTGGGAGATTTTCCAGCTCATTAGTCTGAGTGTTGGTGATACTCCATTATTCTTAGAATAACCAGGATGTGTGTAAACTGTCAATGACTTATGGTTGTCAAAGTTGGTTCACATAACTATAAAACATTACAGTGGTTCTAAAATGGCTACACAGCGGGTAATGTAAAGACTTTTAATATGAAAACTGATGTGTTAAAGATTTTGTTTGTTTTTTAGCTATATTATTCTTGTTTTTGATCTATCAGGTGTTTGTAGCACGTTGAATTTTGCCTGAATGATGTAATGCTAATAATCTGGTCTTGTTTTACAGGTCAGATGGAAAATAAATATAATTGGTTCAGGAAGATAAAAAGTCATTTGTAGGCGTTAACGTTTTCTCTGTTAATTCAGTAGGCCTACTAGGATGTCGTATTATTGAGGTCACACGGAGTTGATGTGATTACCCTAGACTTTCTCATGATTTCTCATTAAAACGTTCTCGTTTTAACGGATGTTATAGTTTTTAAAACGAGATTTATATTTTGCTAAGACCAAAATATGAATTTCTTTAAAAAACAAACAGTATAATTGCTCCCAGGATATTGAAGTTTTTAAGGAACGAGTCAGAAGCATCTTCTTTGTCTTTTAAATCATTTTTAATCAGAGGAACATATTTTACTCTCGTTAAAATGAGAAACTTTCTCAAGACAAGGTCTAAAACTTCTCATTGAAAAGTTTCTCATTATAACCAGTTTTATATTTAGTTTAAACTTTCCTTTTAGAACAAGATGCTGCCCCTGAATTTCTTCTATAGAAACCAGAAAGCTGCTCAGCAATTATCTGAAGGGTTTAATTTGGGATTCTCGTCTTTATTAGGCTACACATGCTGTCTTTTGGCCCCTAGATTATAAGTCATAGTTGCATGCCTTACTGTTGTTATTTAAACACGTTGATGTTCTCAACAGTTATACGTTTTAAATTTAGCAACTAATCTGATGGGTATAATCCCTCTCATTTTGATAATTTTATACATCAATTTCAGTATAAAATTCTCGGCATCCTTACTCTTTATTTAGGAATCACAAAAACACATTGTTTTTACAAAATTGATAACAAAATATTTATGAAAAACATCCCATTCTAAACAATAAATGAAAATAATTTAAATGAGAAATGTTTGCTTGGATTTCTGCAGTTCGTGTTAAAAGACAACCCAAAAGAAATTCTTGATGAAAGAGGTATTTCTGTATCAAAAACCGGATCCTACGATTTGATCTGCTGATCTTTGAAAGTTCCAACAGCATCAGCTTGTATTTTTTTAAATATGTTGTATCCATTCATTCCCAAAGAGGAAAAACAGTCATGTGTGCTGCTTCAAAGGTCAACAGGAGGGCCGAAGAGTTCCATGGTCTCCACCACGAGCGACAGGTGGTCCAGGAATGAGTTGACGGACACTCTGAGGATTCGGGCTTCGTCTGCGCTCCAGCTCCTGAAACAAGAACAGGCGTACAGTGAGACGGCTGCAGAAGAGTGGCTGAAATGAGACAGAAACGCTCGGAGCGCTCACACGGACAGCGTGCTGCCAGACACGCTCAGCTGCTTGCTGATGCCGCCTTTCCTCGGCTCCCGGTCCGGGGACAGGGAGCGCAGGGCGATGGTGGCCTCCCGGGACGATGGAAAAGGGACATCCAGGAAGCTTCAGGGCGGTTAAGGAAGACTGAACGACATCAACTCAGAGATACACAGAGCAGAGCTTCACCAACTCTGGAAAATTATGAAGCATTTCTGATACCGATGCTTTAAATAGTGGTTATACATTTTAAGCAATAAAATAAGATTTCACAAAATGGAACTGTTCCAAATTCACTTGAACAATATATAATAATGATATAAGTAGTCTGTAATGTGTGTCTGTAATGAGCACAGGCTCAATTCTATTAAATGGAGTATACAGCTTTCAACTTCTGGGATAGACATATATATATATATAATAAAATGTTACCGTTGGTGTTATACAGTATTAATTTGTCCTAAGGTTTAACTTGTATTCTGTAACTAATGTTGGATCACAAAGTGAAACGGCTCGTTTCTCTATAATCCTGCCTCCTGTACCCCCCCGCTCCGCTCCTCTTGTACAGAGCAGCAGCAGCTCGGACTGAGAGGAACAGTGCTGATCTTCATCTCAATCAGTATTCTGACAGTGATTTGGAAAGCACCACAATGAAACTCTTTTATATGAAGGGCTCAGACGTTTGGTTTATTTTAATTTTTGTTGTAAAAAACGGAGTCGATAAAGCCTCTTTCAGTTGCTAAATCTCCAGGCTTTAGACAGAGCCGAAAACTAGTTGATTCCACTAAGCAAATATTTTCAGCCCAGTACATAAAAAAGCTGTGGGTGTTTTTTGCACCTGTTTACTGAACATTCTAAAATGCTACAGATCAATTAGTTAACCACACAATGCTGTTATAAGATCACATAAGCAGCTTGATAAATGGCTAACACACATTAGCATTAGCATGTAGCCACTTACTTTTCTGTCCATCAGGCGTGTTTGTTCTTTGATCCAGCTGCTGTTCTTAGGAAAGTAGAATAAAATCATGTAATCCATGCAGCCAAACGGGCGTTTTCACAGAGAAAGTAAAAAATCCAAGTGTTTTAAGCTGCCAAAAACCGAACCAGCCATGAACTGTGAGGAGGATGGTGTGTTTGGAACTCTAACAGAGGTAAGCTGCTCTGCCTACAGGGGTGGTGCAGACACCTCTACCACTCCCTTGTTTTCAACTAGTGATGTCACTAGATGAACACTCAGCTGTTTTCTAGGAGAGGGAGAGGCAGCTGCTCAGAGAGCAGGATTCAGGAGGATTACTCAGACATGCGTGAATTAAGCCAAAAACCACTCTGGTGGTATTTTTTTAAGAGAAAATTGCATTAGCAGATGGTTGAAAAGTCCAAAAACTTGACTTTGCATTATATAGGCCCTTTAAATATTCTGTAGTTAATTTATCGCTGGGGATAATCGTGAGTGGTGCATTTAGGTGATTAACATGAAATACGCATTTTCATCTTTAGCACACATAATAAGTCTCCATTCTGATCCCCATTATGGCTAAACGTTCTTGTGCTGGTTAAACTAGTGCAAACTGGTTTAAACACAAGAAACTTGAACTTGAAACCTTCAGGGATTTTGAAACCCAACTTAAGTATGAACCAACGATGGAGCTCCATAATCCTCTTCCGGTTTTCTTTCTTGTTTTTCATGAGGTCACAAAGGCAACCACTGAGTCTGAGCATTGAAATATAGCAACAAAAACTGAATATTGTGATAAACACCTAGGTTTTCTATACCTCATTTCAGGAAGTGAATCAGTAGATTCATAACAGTGAAATATTTCAAGCCTTGATTTCTTGTCATTTTGATATCATGGCTAGCAAAAAATGAAAACCCAAATCTGATGTCTCAGAAAATGTAAACATTAGGCTACATAAGATCAATAAAAATAATATTTTTTAACAGAAATGACTGGCGTCTGAAAATTCAGTTTTTAATGAACTCAATATTTGGTGTAGGCTTCTTTCACACCAATGTCTCATCTTCCTCAGAAATCCTCAATACATTTTCCATGGGGTTCAGTTCAGATGGATTAGCCAATCAAACACAGCGACACCATGGTTCCTGAAGCTAACAATAGATGACATGGATCATCATTGACCTTCTGGTCCTCTCCGATCTTCATGCAGACTCTTGATTTCCAAATGAAATGCAAACTATCATCTGAAAACAAGACGTGGGGCTGTTGCAAGGACCAAGAGTCCAGTTCTTTCTCTCCTTAGGCTAGAAGACACCTGTAGCTCATGTGAAGGGTTCATCTCAGTGTTGTGGCTATTTTGCTGACTCCAGCCTCAGTCCACTCCTTCGTCAAACTCTTCCAAATTTATTTGTGATTTTTTTAGGCAATCCTCTAAATTGCTGTTTTCCCGTACAAAACGTTTACCACTCAGTAATCTATGAATAGGATTGGATAAAAACCAGCCTCTTTAGCAATGCTCTTTTATGAGAGAATTTACAGGCTCAGGAAACCTTTGCCGGTATTTTCAATGTGTTTAAGGTCTTACATCATGGGCTTCCGATATTTAACCTTTGAGAAATATTGAAATTTACTTTAGAATGACTCCAGATGACATACAAGTTTCACCTTCTGAAATGAGCAACAGAAAATACGGAACTTTTTCACAATATTATATATTTTTTTCTAAATGTACCTCATCCACATGTTTGGCTCATATTAACCAGAATACTATAAACTAACCTGAGAGAATCCAAAACCCTATGAGCGCGTCTCTTGCATTCCCCACACTGTTTAAAAGCACATCAATCTCAAACTAACAATGAGAAAAGTAACACAAACTTAACTCTCTGACATTACTCTTCACTGTATTGTGGCGTTTAGAAATACATTGGTGAATGGTTAGAGAATTAGAAACGGCTCATCCACTCAGAAACAGTCCAGAGAAGCACCAACACCAGAGCAGAACTCTTCACATGGAAACCGAACGACCCGAGCAACAAGCAGACGGACAGTCTAAATCCTCCCAGTTCAGACAAAACGTCGAGCTCCCCGGAGACCCTCATTACTTTCCGCATGGACGATAGGAAAGGATACAACTCCAGCTTGCCTGTTTTTGGGTTTGTTTCTGTGGCCATTGCTTGGACTGAACAGGAAGAAGAAGAGTTTTCCACATGTTTGGTGGGACGCTGCTGCCTCCTGGTGGCGCAGTGCAGCAGGAAGAAAACAGACGTCACAAAATATTTAGGCAGAAAACGTATTAAAATGTCCTTGTGAAAACATATCAGCTAAAAATACCTAATTATTCTGTAGAACCTTCATTAAATCAGTTTATCGATTGTTACTACAAAAACACCTCTAGACCAATTCATACTGATAGGACACATTAACATTAGTATATTTATATTGCACCTATTCACAACAGATTTAATCTCAAGGCACTTTATAAGAAAAGTAATTACAATACAATCATACAAACAATCAGTTAAAAAGGGTTCCTAGCAGATTGCATCATGTTATTGGTGTGAGGTTGGGCCCCATTGATCCAGACTTTCCAACAATCCTCTCAGCAATTCCTCATTCTGACAAGCATATAGCAACGTTGGAGAGGAAAAACTCCCCTTTAACAGGAGGAAACCTCCAGCAGAACCTAGTTCAGTACAAGCGGTCATCTGCCACGACCATCTGGTCGTTGGAGAAAAGTACTTCTTAAGAGTACTTTCTGAAAGAAATTAAAAAGTTAACAACAGGAATTGGAAAATGGCTGGCCACTGGGAACATCATCCTAATCGATGCTGCCTATCCAACAGGACATGTTGGCTGAGCAGGATACCAGACCAGGTGTAGCGTCTATGGAGAGAAAAGCATTTTGGCTGTTAACCTTTTTTTTATCTCATTAACAGCAAAATAATACAACTGGGTTCCTCGGTAGAGGAGAAAAGTAGCAAAGTGAAGAGAATTGGTCAGTCAGCCCTCCAACAGTCTGAGCCTATCACAGTACAACCCTGCAGATAGCTCAGGATAACCTAACACACGTGTGTAAGAATGGCTCTAAGGTTTTACACCTAGACAGGGTGTCAGCCTCTCAGACTAAAACTGGGACCCGATTTCACAGGAGAGGAGCCTGGTAACTAAAAGACTAACTAAATATAAAACTAAAACTTTTAGATATTCTAGGAACCCCCAGTAAACCTGCAGTCTGAGAGTGAAGTGCTCTGTTTGGAACAAATGGAACAATCAGATCTCTGATATATGATGGAACTTGATTATTAAGAGCTTTATAAAAGAGGATTTTAAATTATATTCAGGTTTTTTCAGGGAGGCAATGAAGGGGAAGCTAAAATAGAAAAATGAGAAATGTGATCTCTTTAATGTTCATCAGAACCTACCTATGGAATACAATGAGAGCTGTTTTCTGTTGTAAAAAGAGAATTTCCAATGATCTTATCCTTTAGACATTTGATTTTTTTTTTACCCCTGCATGTTAAAACATTTAAAATTTGGAAAACATATGTATACATAATGAGGTTTATGGATGTGATTAAAAAGGACATGAAGTACGTTGGTATGAGGGCAGATAATGGGAATAAATAGAGACAGGTGATTCTTTGAGGCGAACCCTGAAGGGGAAGCCGAACAAGAATGCGCTGCATCATTTTAAATTGTTATGTTATTACTGATAAAAGTCGAATCATTTATATAGGTTAACTAATTTCAGAAACTGAAAGTTACTCATCCATCTTGGTAATTAGGCTACTTTAACATCAACAGGTATGGTCACCATTTACAAAGTAGGCTATCTATACGTGAGTAATCTAAATAATTTGTAGTATTTGTTTTGCGTTTAATATATATATTTTACTGTCAAAGTAAGAGTATTTTGCCTTTTATTTTGTAGGAGCGCTCTGTAACTCTACTGCGCTCCTCCAACGATCATAATAACCTCGTCTCATCCCGACTTTGATCTCTCGCTGTTGTTGCTTCTTCAGTATAGCAGCCAGATCTGGCTAACAATATCTGACCCGTTCCTTTGTTTTTCATCTTAAAAAACCGCGTAAAACGGCAGAGAACTGGTTTGGCATCTGGACTCGACCCCTCGGACATCCTGAAAAAGCAAACAGGAGTAGCCTCGTGGCATTTGACTGAAACAGTGAGTAGAAATCAATCCATAATCAATATGGATTATTATCATTATGAGAGAAGAACAGGACGTTTCTTTACACGGTAGAAAAAAAGAGCTTTAATAGGATAGTAATTAATTTTAATATTAACCAACACTGAGTAGCGAATAGTTGTAGTGTTAAAGGAAAATGACTCAGTTAATCATTATCGTTTTACATTTTGTTTAAATAAAAAACAATTAAAAATCTGTTATTTCTCAGTACCTCTGATTCAATACTTTGATATATATATATATATATATATATATATATATATATATATATATATATATAACATTTACAAAATAAACAATTCCGTTTTTAAAGTGACAAAATTTAACAAGTTCAAGGGGCTCGATGCACATCAATACACTAATAGTGTGTTTGCCTGAAAATTGTTTTACCTGTAAGATTATCAAAGGTCTCCATCACTGAAAATCATGAAAAACTGTTTTTTTTAAAAATACAATCAGTCAGACTTAGTTGTATAAGGCATGGCAATTTTGTTTTGTATAGCACACTTTCAATACAAGGCAATTCAAGGTGCTTTCTGTATGTGAATATTTTTTCCAAACTCAATTCGCTTTATCAGTTAAAGAAAGAAAATACAGGGAGCATGGTGGCGCAGCTCACCTCACAGCTAGAAGGTCCGGGTTCGTTTCCTGCCGGGGACGCTATGGGTGTGTTTGTTCCTCCATATCTTCAGGACCCACACCTTGGGTGGGGTTGGTGAAAGGGCCTTTCTGTATAGAGTTTGCATGTTCTCCCCATGCTTCCTTGAGTAGCTAATGTGAGCTACTCCCACAAAACATGCATCAGTTCTGGGCTGTATACTGCTGACTGGGGCGTCTGAAGGCCCTCCCACAGTTAACAGAGAGAGAGCAATGCCCAGAACTGGAACTAGGTAGGAGCACTTGGTGTTAAATAATGGGAAAAAACTGTGGGATAAAAAAAACACATCAGAAAAAGCCTGAGTCTAAAAAAGTACTAACGTCATCTCCAGTGGGACTGACAAAAGGAGGGAAGCATTGTTTAGGTTGCTATTTGTTTATGTGACAACCACGGGGAAATGAGACGCTCAGTTAGTGATTTGTTCAGTCACTTTTAGCACAGTTACTTTATGAGAAGCCTTAGTCTCCTACCCTTCCGGTCGGCCCATGGGTCCCCTGGCCGAAAAAATAATGAATGGAAGTCAATGGAGTAATAAAAGCTATTTTCTGTTAGATAAAATCCATTTCCCCTCTGTTTTACGTCCTGAATCACACATATGTTGTACCTCAGTTTAAATAATAACTAATAATGTATATTTCGACTGTGTGTGTCAAGTGAATTGGAATTTATTTGATTGCCAAATTTCACAATTAAAATGCCTACAAATCAGAAGTCAGAAGTCGCATATATGACGTCACGCAGCTGACGCGAGCTAGAACTAGCTATAGCACGTAAACCACTCACCAAGAGCTTAGGGAGCTTCTTCCGCATGCTGACTCTCACCCCACCAACTGTTTCACCCTTGACATAGCTGGCACTTTCCAGATGGTCAGATTTATAGTAATCTGGCATCATACAAATTTCCATCTGGAATCTTTGCAGCAGAAACCTTTGGAGCTAGAAACCTTTTCAAAAAGTCCTTCCCCTTAATATTTTTTTAACGAAGAAATAGTATCCAGTTCCTCTACAACCGATTCAATAGCCATTTCTACATGAGCGTCAACCGGCGCGGCCATGTTTGCTTATCTTAGCTGGGCAGTGATACTATCGTCACAACTGAACTCCTGCCCCAAAGCACAATGCTTACAAACAATTGGTACGGCGAAATATGGGTCGGGGGTTGGACAATTTAGTTTGGAGCGGTCCAAGATGGATTCTCCTGAGCTTGGGAAACTCCAAATCTTGCGAGAATCCATGTTGCAGAGCAAGGTTAGATTTTCTTCATGTTTAATGCTCCTTTCTTTGTCCTGGAGACCATGACCCTTGCTCTCCTTCTTCTTCTTCTGCAGTTGTAGTCCACTAAACGTTTTTACACAAAACCTAAATTAACTTTTGCCGCTGGTCAAAAAGCAGAATTTTATCTGCATCAAAATTAGTCTTTAAAATTCATGGACATCATATGTTCGATCCATGGCACATTTCAAATTGGTTTAGAAAATAACTTTTATCGCTCCATTGACGCTCATTCATTTTTTTTTGGTAGTTGGGGAACCATGGACTGGAAGGAGAAGGGCGGGACTTAGGCTGCGTTCACACCGCCTGAAACGGCAGAGTTAGTTGTGGCAGGATTGCTCTATGGTCGAGTACGTTAGAGGTCCGTCAGAATCTCTGCGGTGCGTTGGCGACGTCAACTTTTCAAGTGCTACTTGCGTTGCAAGCGGCAACGTAGGAAACGCAAGCAACACAGAAGTTCAGGTAGCTGAACTTTTGACGGATTTGACGCACTTGAGGCAGTGCGTCAACCAATCAGAGCGTCTCATTGTAGTGATGTCACTGCACGTATATTAAATGAAGCGAGACCAGTGAAAACATTTTCAACAAACGCAGATATCAAAAATCTAAAATAACACCGAAGACAGATGGACAGGCGCTCTTAAGGAGGAACAGAGCACCTGTAGTTGGTGTCCTGATAGGAGATTTGAGCTCCGATGCGGCCTAGGAGGTCATAAAATTGGGCTCGGGACAGACGGAATGACTGCTAAAAGCGAACCTAATCCATTAGCAGCTCCTGGAGTAAATGGTTAAACTCCCCAAACTCAGAACGCATCTGAAGAATGGGCGCTGATTCACCCGATATGGACGCTGTCTAGCTTTATTTAGCAAATAGTTTAGAATGTCTGGCAACAGAGGAATCCGCGCCCACGTGCTCTTTTTTGCTCAGAACCAGGCATTTCAACGTACGTGCTTCAAACTTCATGCATTGGGAGCGTTTCTTGACGCAGACAAACAGACAGTAACTCTCCATAGCTATGGACCTAAAAGTACCCTACTGGCTTTGCCTCTGAGCTGTATTTAAAATCAGAATGTGTACCAAAAATTGGAACAACAGCTCCCAGGCTGCTGTCTGTAAAAAATAAATTGTTCACCCAATGTTAAAAGTTTTAAGTATTGTTCTAAAACATGCCATGACAATTAAATTTACTACCTTGGCTAGCACGCAACTATCTGTGACCGCATCCACCCAGAGATGTAGCTTGTTTAACTATCCTCAAACCTAACCTAAGCTTCAAACCAGGAAGTGTAATATCAGAAGTTAAAGACCAGCATATTACTAAGCGGAGGAAATGAAACAAATAATGTTTACCTCAGTATTGAAGAGGGAAGAGCGCAGCCCCTAATCCCTGTCCGACTGATGGGCGTGTGGTGTAGAGAAGCTTGCTCTATATAGTTCTGGCTCCAGGCTAGGTGGGAGGTCGGTAACGGCCCCATCGCCTTGCGGTCCGGTCTTGCTTGGGAATGCAGCCTAAACAGCGTGGTAAGCGCCATCTAAGGTTAAATACCAGCATGGTTTTTGTATTGCATTACACGTTTCCAAGTTTTAGTAAACAGAGATAGTGTGAGAGATGTGTTGCAGTTAGTCAATCCGAGGACAGAAACTGTCAATGTCATTAAACTTAATGAGCAAGCCCCCAAATTCTCCTCACCCAATGCTGCACTGAACTGTAATACACTAAAAATAGTGAGGGGATTTCTTTTTTCATTCAACCAGACACGGATCCATACTATTCATTCACACCAGAGAACACGGAAAAATTGATAAAATCACCAGTAAATCACCCCTTTAATAATAGCAATGTTGCAGACCTAATTTCCCTGTGTGTCTATTTTTGTGAGCATTGACACAAAGTCCCGTCCTTTGTGTCTTTTCCAAGTTTCCATGCATGCGTTTATGGCTGTGCCAAAGAGTCGTGGCACCCTGAGGGATCTTCAGCTGGCTCTGCAGCTGAAGATCGAGGAGCTCCGACAGAGAGATGCTCTCATTGATGAGCTGGAGCTGGAGCTGGACACCAAAGATGATCTGATCCGCCAGCTGCAGATGGAGCTGGACAAGCATCGCAGGGCCTCACAGCAGCACATAGCCACCCCTAAACAGACACTGAACACAGGTGGGGAACATTTAGACAACTGAATCTGTCAGGTGAACTAAGCAAACAAAATGATGTGGAAACTGGATTTCTTTTTTTGCCGTTTGGTTCAGTTTAGTTAGTAATTATGTGTTAATGGGATGGGAGCCATAACAGAAATCCTTTATGTAACTTTTTCAGTTTTTAAAAGCCATTGGCATCTAAAAAATATAAAGCTAGATGTTCAAAGGTACATATAGAATAGTACTGTGTTGCGCAAAATTAGGTTGGGTTTGGCTATCAATAACTCTAATAGGTGTCAAAGGCATTTATAAACAAAATGTAAAATTTAGATCAGGAAATAACATCCATAAATCCATTGTCCTGGTATGTCTGATTTTGGTTGTTTCTCTTGTGTTTCTTGAGGGTTTTTTATGTGTATTTTCATATTTGATGTAATGTGGTCTGATCTATATATGGGAATGGAATTGTGTGCTCTAAAAAAATATTTATTTCCGAAAAGAGGCTAGTTTGAGAGTTATTTTTGGTTTGATTAGGGGTTTTACCATAGACTAGCTAACAGGTATGAAAACCACAGAGTAAATCAGGTCTTTTATTTTTATTTTCATGAAAAAAATGGTTAAGTTAGATATGACCAATTTTATAAATATGCATCTCAATAACTCGTCACAGTATTTTGCTACCAAGAGAGATGAATGGATGGGAGCACAGGCACACAAAAAAATACTATTTTTTATGAACAAACATCTGAACGCATCTCAGAAGCAGAGGTTGCACTAGATATGTTTTCCTTCTGTCATTTTAACTGACAGGGTAAAAAAAATATTGCTATAATCTATTTTTACCCATTAATATTTCAATCCTAGGGGGTTGGGGCTGGTGTGAGAGGTTTCAGGGCTCTTCCCCTGATTATCATTTCATGTACCTGCATGCCTCATCGAACTCAACCAACACTTCTCCTCAGTTATTTAAGATCTTCACACTGTGCCGGATCGATGATGTTTCTCTCCTGTGTTGATTATGACATGTGGTCTATACTGTGTTCTACCATTAAAACTGATCATCCAGTACTATCATTCCTCATCTGCACTTGGGTCCTTCTGTAATTCCACAGCACACCCTGACAGCTGGATTCTCTGACGAGTTAATATCAATTTAATTCTATTTATTTTTTATTCATTTTAAATAATACTAATCCAAACAAGCTGAATAGAGAACTACAGATAAAAATGACATAAAATAATCGCACTTAAAATACAAATAGGCTACCTGCTGCAGTTCCAGCTCCACATGGAATTGAAATGCGCACCCATTTGTGCATAATTAATTATTGGTATTGCTACAGAGGTTTTGTGTTTTTGCCTCAGACAGATGATTTCCCATGGAGGTTTAGATGTTGTTCTGGCGGCTGAATCTGCAATCAGCTGCCATACTGTTGAGGCTGGATTTAAAGCTTCACTTCAATCAAAGTTTTAAAATGAGGAAACATTTCCCCAATCGAATCAGCCAAAGTCATGATCCAAAGCCTCAGTAACTTTTCAGCATGCAGTCAGTTCCCAGTCAGCGAGATGGACTGAATATAGTGTCTAGGAATCTTGTCTTTAATTGATTTATTTATCTGGACTCTGTGTGTAAAGTTGAAAATAAAGTAACAAAGTAGTGCAATAAGGCGAGAGCTGACTCAGAATACCATTAAGACACACATAAAAGACTTCAGTGAATAGGAACAACTCAATAAATTTTGATAAAAAAAAAATCCAATAGGCAGAGCTGCAGAAAACAACAAAATACTACAAGGAGAACCTGAAAGATGAAGGCACTATCATCTATAAAAGTTAAGAAAAATACTCAAAATAAAGACAACTTACTGCTCAGTTGTTTTACTGTAAGTAGTTTGGGAATGGTTGACCCATCAGTAGGTCTTATTTAATAAACCTTGGAAAAGCACACTATATGTTAAACCAAATGATTTTAACTGTAATAAAAAAATTGGAGAAGTATTTTCTTCATGACACTTCTGAGAGATTTCTTTATTGCATCACTCTGTAATTTGCCTGCTTTGTGTGTGACTAAAATATTAATGGATTTCTGAGGATTTTCTACAGAGACATGCCATCTCTGCAGAACTCACAGCACTGGGACCCCTCCTAGAGATCACCCTTCTCAGCTTATGCAAGAGCAAAGAGTGTGTCAGTATCACACTCACACCGGGGGGATACAATGCTCACATGCACAACATGAACATGCAAACTCTACACAGAAAGCAGCTGCTGAGAGGAACAAGCCAATAATATTCAATTAAATTCACTTTTATTTATATAGCGCCAGTTCACAACAAATGTCATCTCAAGGCACTTTACAGCAAAAGTCATCTCAATACAATTATACAAACATTCCAATCAGTTAAGTTTTCAATGTAAGGAATCCCAGCAGATTGCGTTGAGTCATCGGCATGAGGTTTTTCCTGGATCATGCAGACTCCAACCACAGCAATTCCTCAGCAAACCCTCATACTGAGCAAGAATGTAGCGACAGTGGAGAGGAAAAACTCCCCTTTAACAGGAAGAAACCTCTGGCAGAACCCTGGCTCAGTACAAGCGGTTATCTGCCAAGACTGTCTGGGGGCTGAGAAGACAGAGAAGAGACAGCATGGAGGATGCTCTGTGACTTTGAGCATCATCTGGACCAACGCTCCCCATCCAGCAGGGGGCATTATAGCTGAGGAGGGTACCAGACCGGGTAGAGCTTCTATGGGGAGAAAAACACTGAGAGAAAACTGGGTTAACAATCGCATTAACATCAGAAAAAAAGATATATCTCGAGAGTAGTAGAACAGAAAAGTAGAAGGTGTGTTAGGGTCAGTTGAGTCTGAAAAAGGATAATTTTTTTTCCTAATTCTTAAGTCTATTAGCAATGTACGGTGTGAGGGAGATGGAGTTGAGGAGGGCTGCCGGACCGGGCTGCATCCTCCCCTCGCCGGATCGGGCTGAACACTCCATCTCCCTCTACTCCCTGCCTGGAAATCCAGGAGGAAAGAAGGAGGTAAGTGGGTAAGTATTGTAGTGCTTATGCATCTCTCCTTGCTCATAGGACTGCGCCCTCTCCAGAATCTATGTATTAGAGAGATAATATTATTGGTAAGTGATATAACTGGAGTAGATAAAGGCCCGCTCTTCCGAAGACTCTGGCATTATTTACCTCGACGACCCCCCCTTGGCCAGTCCGTTGACCGGCCAGTTTGGAATAGGGAGACGAAGGCAGTGCACTGACCAATGCATACTGTCAGTAGCCTCTTTGTCCATCACTTTCTATCCTTAAAACCTGGTGTAAATCTGTTTCTGTCCTGATTCATGATTCAACCTTTGTTCAATTCTCTAATCATTTTATTCTGGTAAATTAATACATTACTGTTAGAAATCGGAGAGGGATTATAAGGTCTAGTGTCTATATAAGTAACTATAAGCTTTATCAAAAAGGAAGGTTTTAAGCCTAGTCTTAAAAACAGACAGAGTATCTGCCTCACGAACTAAAACTGGGAGCTGGTTCCACAGGAGAGGAGCCTGATAACTAAAAGATCTGCCTCCTATTCTACTTTTTGAAATCCTAGGAACTACCAGTAGACCTGCATTCTGAGAACGAAGTGCTCTGTTAGGAACATATGGAACAATCAGATCACTGATGTATGATGGAGCTTTATTATTAAGGGCTTTATAAGTAAGGAGGAGGATCTTAAACTCTATTCTGGATTTAACAGGGAGCCAATGGAGAGAAGCCAAAGCAGGAGAAATGTGATCTCTCTTTTTAATATTCATCAGAACTCTTGCTGCAGCATTTTGGATCAACTGAAGGCTTTTGATCAGAATCAGAATCAGAATCGGTTTTATTGCCATTGTTTGAGAACAAGTTCACAAACTAGGAATTTTTTTCGGTACAGTTGTGCACATAAAACATTTAACATAAGTAAAAATAAAATAAAATAAAATAAAAAAATAAAATAAAAAATAAAATAAAAAGAATGAGCCATAAGGCTAAAGTCTTTATAAATATTATAATCTGTATGTATATAAAAGAACTATGAAAAGATAAACATCCTTTTTAACATGAGAACAGCAGCAGGGTTCCATTCACAGATGTGCAGGTGAATGACAGCAGCAGATCTAAGTGTGATCAGACCACACAGTGCAGTAAAATAAAGTTACGTAGTGCAGATGGTTCTATCCTACATGGGTCTTTAACTGAACTATCGGGTCTTGTTATTGTTCATGAGTCTGATGGCGGAGGGGAAGAAACTGTTCAGGTGGCGGGAGGTGTGGGTCTGGATGGACCGTAGCCTCCTGCCTGAGGGGAGGAGGGAGAATAGTCGGTGTCCAGGGTGAGAAGAGTCAGCTGTGATCCGACCCACACGCCTCCGGGTCCTGGAGGAGAACAGGTCCCGGAGGGATGGGAGCCTGCAGCCAATCACCTTCTCAGCAGCACGCACGATGCGCTGCAGTCGGTGTTTGTCCCGGTCTGCGGCGCCGGGGAACCACACGGTGATGGAGGAGGTGAGGATGGACTCGATGATGGCCGTGTAGAACTGCACCAGCATCTCGGTCGGCACCTTGAGTTTCCTCAGCTGCCGCAGGAAGTACATCCTCTGCTGGGCCTTCTTGATGAGGGAGCTGATGGTTGGCTCCCACTTGAGGTCCTGGGTGATGGTGGTGCCCAGGAAACGGAAGGAGTACACGATGGAGATGGGGGTGGGAGAGTCCATCAGGGTGAGGGGATACGGTGGGGCTGTGACTTTCCTGAAGTCCATGATCATCTCCACTGTCTTCTGGGCGTTCAGCTCCAGGTTGTTGTGACTGCACCAAGAAGCCAGCCGGTCCACCTCTCTCCTGTAGGCGGACTCATCACCGTCTGAGATAAGTCCGATGAGGGTGGTGTCGTCCGCAAACTTGATCAGCTTTACGGACTGGTGACTGGAGGTGCAGCAGTTTGTATACAGCGAGAAGAGCCAGGGGGAGAGTACACAGCCCTGAGGAGTCCCAGTGTTTGTAGTCCGATTGTCCGAGACAATCTTCCCCAACCGCACGTGCTGTCTCCGGTCCGACAGGAAGTCAGTGATCCACCTGCAGAGGGAGTCGGGCACGCTGAGCTGGTAGAGCTTGTCTCGTAGCAGTCCAGGGAGGATGGTGTTGAAGGCAGAGCTGAAGTCCACAAACAGGATCCTGGCGTAGGTTCCTGGGGAGTCCAGATGCTCCAGGATGAAATCATCCACAGACCTGTTGGCTCTGTAGGCGAACTGCAGTGGGTCCAGGAGGGGGGCGGTGATGTCCTTGAGGTGGGGCAGAACCAAGCGCTCAAATGACTTCATGACCACAGACGTCAGCGCCACCGGCCTGTAGTCATTAAGTCCTGTGATCCGTGGCTTTTTGGGGACAGGGACGATGGTGGAGGTTTGAAGCAGGACGGCACGCGACAGAGCGCCAGGGAGGTGATGAAAATGTCCGTGAACACGGGGGCCAGCTGATCCGCGCAGTGTCTCAGGGTGGAGGGGGAGACACCGTCCGGCCCGGGGGCCTTCCTCCTGTTCAGCCTCAAGAACTGTCGGCGCACATCCTCCTCCTGGATGGAGAGGGCAGGGGGGAGGAGGGGGGGTCTGAGGAGTCCTTTGATGAAGTGCTGGGGTCGTTGATGGTTGGGGTGATGGTGGGGACAAAGGAGCAGACGGCTGTTCAAAGCGGCAGTAGTGTGTATTCAGGCCCTGGGCGAGAGTCCGGTCGTTCAGGGCCTGGGGGGCTTTGGGCTTGTAGTTTGTGAGAGCCCTCAACCCCCTCCACACGGCTGCAGAGTCATTGGAGCTAAAGTGTTCCTGTATACGGTTGGAGTACACAGATTTTGCTCTTCTCACTTCACTGCTGAAGTGGTACTTTGCTCGTCTGTATGTACTCCAGTCCTCGCTCCGCCGCGCTACTTCCTTCTCCTCACGTAGGCGCCGGAGCTTGGGTGTGAACCAGGGCTTGTCATTGTTATAACAAATCCTGGTGCGCGTTGGGATGATGCGCGTCTCATTGAACTGAATGTATGAGGTCACAGTGTCCGTATACTCGTCCAGATTGTCCGTGGCTGCTCCAAACGCTCCCCAGTCTGTCGTCTCCCAACATGATTGCATTTTGCGGACTTCCTGATAATAAGGAATTACAGTAGTCCACCCTCGAAGTCACAAATGCATTTCTCTGCATCACTCCAGGACTGGATGATTCTAATTGTAGCAATATTCAGCAGGTGAAAGAAAGAAATCCTAGAAACCTGTTTAATATGAGATTTAAATGTCAGGTTTTGGTCAAAAATTACACCGAGATTCTTTACATTACTACCAGAGGCCAAATTAATGCATCCAGAAGTGATTGACCTAGCAGTTTCCTTTTTAAAGGATCTGGTCCAAACACAACAACCTCTGTCTTGTCTGAATTTAGGAGCAGAAAATTCAGAGTCATCAAAGTTTTTATGTCTTCGAGACATGCTTGTAATCTACCTAACTGATTGGTTTCATCAGGTTTTATGGATGAATATAATTGTGTATCATCAGCATAACTGTGGAAATTCTTACCATGTTGTCTAATTATTTTAACAATTGGAAGCATATATATAGTAAAGAGAATCGGTCCAAGCACAGAACCCTGTGGTACTCCACAAGTAACCCTTGAGTGTGAAGAAGATGTATCATTGACATAAACAAACTGGAATCTGTTGGACATATATGATTTAAACCAGCCTAGTGCTGTTCCCTTGATCCCTACAACATGTTCAAGCCTTTCTAACAGAATATTATGATTGACTGTGTCAAAAGCAGCACTGATAATTAGCAAGACCAGAACAGTCACAAATCCATTATCTGAGGCCATTAGAATATCATTAGTAACTTTTACCAGTGCTGTTTCAGTGCTATGATGAGCTCTAAGCCCTGACTGAAATTCCTAAAACAGGTTGTTGCTCTTTAGATGCTCACATACTTGATTAGCAACTATTTTCTCAAGAATTTTGGATAAGAAAGGAAGGTTAGATATAGGTCTGTAGTTAGCTAAATCATCTTGATCCAGGGAGGGTTTCTTAAGTAAAGGCCTCATTACAGCAACCTTAAATTCCTGTGTCACATATCCATTTATTAAAGATAGATTATTCATGTCTAGTATAGGGCCAGTAACCAGAGGGAACACTTCCTTAAATAATTTGGTTGGTATTGGGTCTAACATACAAGTTGAGGGCTTAGATGAAGCCAATATTTGTGATAATTCCGAAAGTTAAACAAAATCAAAATGGTACAGACATAAACATGGTTCAACAGTTCTCTCTGATGCTGCCTCATTTACTGAGAGAAAGAAAGTCATGTTTGGGAGAATGCCAATGATTTTATTCTTAATTGAATTTATTTTACTTATGAAGAAGCCAATAAAGTCATCACTACTGAGAGAAGAGGGAATAGTTGGCTCAACAGAGCTATGACTCTGTGTAAGTTTGGCAACTGTACTAAAAAGGAAACCTAGGACTGTTTTTATTTACCTCTATTAATGATGAGAAATATGCTGTTCTAGCTTTTCGAAGGGCGTTTTTATAAAGTAGTAGACTATTTTTCCAAGTTAGAAAGAAATTATTTAAGTGTGTAGAGCGCCATTTTCTCTCCAGTTTCCTAGTATTCTGCTTTAAAGTACGCAACTCTGCACTAAACCAGGGAGCCAATCTCCTATGACTGATTACCTTCTCTTTTAAGGGGGCTACACTATCTAGTGCCAAACGCAGTGAGGAAGTAATACTTTGAACCACACCATCAATTTCTGAAGGGTTAGTGTTGGAATTACTGCCATCCACTGTGGTATTCTGAGACACATACGGAAACAAGAATGGAACAGATTCTTTAAAACTTGTTACAGCACTATCTGATAAAGTTCTACTGTAATGAAATTTTCTTTCAGATTTGGGAACGTTGAGTAAAGTAAATTCAAAAGTTATCAAAAAAATGGTCAGATAGGACTGGGTTATGTGGGAGGACTATTAGTTCATCACACTCAATGCCGTATGTCAGTACAATGTCTAAAGTGTGCTGACCAGAGTGTGTGGGTCCCTTCACTTTCTGAGTAAAGCCAATTTAGTCTAAGATAATATTAAAGGCTGCAGTTAAGCTATAATTTTCAGTGTCCATGTGAATATTGAAATCCCCTATTATAATTAAAATATTACAATATTATTTTACATTAAAATCCCCTACTATAATTACCTGATCAGTGTTTAAAACTAAATCAGATAAAAAATCTGAGATCTGGTTCAAGAATTGAGAGTAAGGGCCTGGTGGACGATACAAAACATGGCACCCTTTACTCTAACTCCCCTAAAAAATAACTACTGGAGTGAATAACTTCAGAAGTAACTTAATGAACAAAACCTACCTGTCTGTAATGTTTCTCACAATAAATGCAGTTTATCAGGGAGGATCTCAGAAGTTTGTTTGGGAACATTAGAGAACAAACAGCATAATGAATACCAACGAACACAGCAGACAGTTCAGGGACAAGGTTGTGGAGAAGTTTAAAGCAGGTAGGGGTTCTAAAACAGCATCCCAGGCTTGGATGATTTTAGAGCTCTGCTTATTCTGCCACCAGGCTGATAGGGCAATGCCAGCTTTAATCATGGAAAATTGTGATTGACTTACTGGTTTGGTTCCTCAGTGGATAAGCTCTTATCTCTGTGACAAGAGTTTTTGTGTAGAGTTGGGTTTTACTTCATCCTCTGTGGCCCCTTTGGCAAGGTGTGTACCGCAGGGCTCTCCCCTCAGACCACTCCTTTTCTCACTTCATCTACCGCTGCAGACTATTTTTAGAAAACACTGAATTTATTTTCAATTGGATGCTGATTATTGACAGCACCACTTTCCTTTTAAACAATCTGAGGCTTCTCCTTGATTGTCTAGCTCAAGTTCAGTCCTGCATGGCAAAAACATTTTTTAATTTTAATTTCCATAAAGCAGAAGCTGACCTTTTTGGTCTTAAACCATTTTTCATTGTCAAATTAGTTCATTCTACTTATATAGGCTTATATAGAATTTGAACACTTATATTACCGTTATAATAATGCTCATATAACTCTTTATATAACTTGTTTTTCACATAAGAGCTATGTGGAGTTTTCCTCTCCTTATCAGGAAGAAACTTTTGGTAGGGTAATAAGTGAGCCAGCATTTGGCAAATGTGTTGGTCTTCTAAACTTGATATGTCAGCTTGACCTGCTAGAGTGTCCAGGAAGACATCTGGTTCCTATCTACCTGAGTGTCTGTATTCTGTGAATGCACAAACACGTGCGTCAGTGACGCAAACTCACGCACGTGTCACGTGCATAGTAGAATTGATAAAGGTTTCGATTTGTCATTAGTTGGAGAGTCTTTGGGCATCCACTAAAGTGAGTTGATCTGTACCATGGCTTTAACCTGTTCAGAAAAAAGGTAGGCTAGCTTTGGCAATGATCCAATAAAATCCAGCATGGCTGTATTTCATTTCTAAGGTTGTTGTCTGTTTCTTTAATTGTTTTGGGACCCAGCACTTACTATGCATCTGAAGAACTGTTTTACTAATCTTGGGGTAAGAATAGATGATGCCCTTAGTTTTTATAGCCATTTAAACAAGGTAGTAAAATCTTTCTCATTTCAACTCCACTGCCTGCCATGTTTTTAAATCTATCACTGGTCTGATGTCTGTGTAGTGATTGGACCTTCTTCACCCATATGTTTCCTCTGGGTCACTCCGGTAACCTGACCAGCTACTACTCTGAGTTCCAAAATTCTGGTTTAAACTTAGGGAAAATCATTCTTTTTCAGTGGCTCTGAATCTTTCAAATGAACTGTCTCTACTAAGTATGCAAGGCAGTTCAGAGGAAGTTCTTAAATCCCTGTTGGAAACTCACTTTGACCCTTTGGCTTTTAAATCACTGGCTGACAGATACTAAACTACATGACTAACATTTTTGTTTTAAAATAATTGAGTTTTCAATTAATTGTTGTTGAACTGTTTTCAGCACTTCAGTCAGTCATTTGTGGGTATTAGTGCTATATAAACAATCTTCTCAAATGTTTAGTTAGTTAAATCGTGTTTTTATCAGCTGAGACGTCTTTTCAAATGAAAACTAATCTTGAAATAGCACCACATTGAGACAGTGATTCATGCTATTATTACCTCAAGGTCGGACAACTCAAATTCCGTTCTCTTTAGTATTTCTAAAGCAGCACTTTCCTGGCTCCAGCTGAATCAAAATGCGTCTGCAAGATTTTCTGTCGAATACTGGCCCCAAAACTGTAGAATGACCTTCCCCTGAAAGTGTCCAATGTTGATTGAATGTTAATTCAAACTTTGTATTGAAAGGTAAGGAGCTAGTACCATCATTGGATGACGGTTTATTACAACTGCAACTCATTGACAATCAGTCATCAGATGACCTACGACAGTCACTCCAGCAGCCAGGTTATGAAACATTTTGGACCAGTGTAGTCAGCCGAGAGAAATTTCCACACTCAAGGGTTCTTGCTTTTATTCTTTTGACAATGTTTGGCTCAACATACTCTTGTGAGTAATCATTCTCACACATGAATTCGATTAAACACCAAATGCATCTCCCTCACTGACCAGCATCTGCAACACTGCTTGCGCATTGTACTGACAACATATACACCTGACTTCACTGCTCTGGCTAAGTAAAAAAAAAAAAAAAGGCATTTCTGAAATTAGATTCAAGTTAGTCCAGGAAGTAGTGATAATTGATTTTTGGAACATTGTATTGCAATTCACATTAATAACCTCCATAGTTGTAGTTTTTTTCTTTATGTTGTATGGCTCAGCTGAACTTAATATTAAGGTATGTGCTGCAATTTAAGTTTAGGTAGTTAAAAAATATAAAGAGAGATTAACTAAGGAAGTGTTGTTGTCTGTTCTGTTCTCATGTTAGTGGGTAATGGGTTTGGTGACTATTGTTGAAAGCATTTTGAGATGTTTTGCACTGATGAAGTGCTATGCACTTTTACATCATTCTAATCGGTAGCACACTGTGCGGTTTTGTTTCGTATTTGTTGATACACTTGACACACTTTAAGTTGTCGGTTAAATGAATTAAAATGTAAACAGCTGATATGGCTCGCCTAAACTGTGTGCAGTTTTGAATACATTACTGTGAGTAAATACCATGCACTATGTTATTATAATTCCTTTCTGTAAGATAGTATGCACTTTCATTTTATTTCATTTCACAGTCATTTCAACAAATGCACTCTTAAATATCTGTGATATGGCTAACTTGGATTGATTGTTGATGTCTTGATTTATCTTTAAAATCAACAAAAGTTATTACAATATTATTCCATGTCGGGATTTATGTGCATATTTTTTCTGAATTTAGAAAATAGAGTATTTTTACTATTTTGGTATGTTCATGTAATTTCTTTATCTGCCTGATAAAGAAATTATTGATTACGTGTGTTCTCCGGCCCATAATTATAGTTACAAATTAATTGAATAGCCTTGGTGTAGTGTAAAGTTTGCAGGACAGATAGTTGAATTTGATTTTGTCTGACCACAGTGCCTTTTATGTTTGCTGTGTCCCTTACATGCCAATTGGCTAACTGCAAATGGAACTTCCATGTTTTTTCTCAACCCCAGATTTATTTTTTTTATATCGCACAAAGATTTTACTACCCAACCAGTTCCCGGACTAAACTAGTGCTTGTGCTTGTTTAAGATGACTTAGCCAGTAAACTGCTGTTACTCTGTTTCCAACTTTGAGCTGGACTAGAGGAAAGAACTACTGTAAGGCCTTTTTTCAGTTCAATTCAGTATATTTATATAGGGCCAATTCACAACAGATGTCATCTCAAGTGTTGGCTCCTCGTTCCCATGCGATCGGCACTCGCTTCCGGAGAGTGTAGGGGCGCCAACATTTACCCCGGCGGGAGTTTTTTCAAAATAAAATCAGAGCTGAGAGACAGAGAGTGAAATAATGCACAGACACAGAATTTCTGTTTCACACTCATACACACCTGCAGGTGGAGAACAGTCAGAACTGAGTTGAACTGAACTGAACTGTCGTATACAGGGGTGTACCATTTTTATTAAAGAAGAACAAAGAACGTAGTCACATGTCTATTCTCCTCCCCCTAGATTTTATTACACCAAACGTTTATTCTCAAGGTTTCCTGAGTTATCGCTGTAACCGTCCGGTCTGTTTATGACTGTCTACTCCCTACTCTGTTTCTTATCTCCGCATCCCACTTTTACAACGTGCAATAAACTTAGCCTAGAGTTTTACGACTTAAAAGCTTAACCCCATAAACCATACTTGACAAAACATTTCTTTACTATCATGCAAGCTAATAAAAACAGACTTTTACTTTCTGAATACTAACTAAAGATTATATAAACATATTCAATACGAGACTGTTATATAAAGTAGCCCTAAAATATGAATCACGACAATTCCCTCTTTCAATCTTTTTTTCAAATAGATTGACCATTTCTCTGTACTTCTCCTTCAGGCTCCAAGTGAGGGATTAACAGATATTGACCTTGCATATTATTACCAACAGCTTTGTCAATGCATTTTATGAATAATGAACGTATACATGGAATACAACAACATCCACATAACACCATAGTCGACACAAATACTGCTAATGAAACCATTATTGACATTGCCAGAGTTTTCCATTTTCCAAACATATTATTTAACAAATTGTCCCACATTGAGGTATCTACACCTGATTGTTCTTTTAGCCTATTTGACAGTATTCTCAGTCCTTCTACTGCCCTAGTTAATTTTCCATCTGCATTAGTATTATTAGGGATAAACATACAGCATTGATCACCAAATATTGAACAGACACCACCCTTTTCAGCTAAGAGCATGTCAACTGCTATTCTATTTTGAAAAGCCATTAAAGAGGTGGCTTTAAGTTGCTCATGTACAGCCTCAAACCCATCTCTAGTTTTATTAGCTAATTTCTGTACATTATAGTGTATATAATTTATTCTGTCCACATTCTTGTTCAACGTACACCACCAGCAAATACTTGATTCCCAACCTGCTGAGACCTGATTAACCAATTTATATTCGTCTGGAACACCTCTAGGAACTCCAATGGCATCAATATAAGTTGGATCCTCTTCATGGCCTATTTCCCTCTTTTTAACATGATTATTCAAAGTGAGAAAAGTCTGATCTCCTGTGGGATCATACGTAAATATTGCTACCGGCATAATTAATGTAACAGGTGCACACAATCCTGTCCAATTACTAGGTAAAATGGAGCGGAGGAACTTTCCTCCACACCACCACCAAATATCAGCACGAGCCTGAAAAGATTTAATAGAAGTTTGGATTGAATTGCAATATGTGATGTTGACTGAACCCACTACTTTATTTCCAGGCTTATCATTTTTGAAACAAGTAAAATTATTTGGAGCAACATTACTATCAAAGAAAGGTGGGGTAGCTCTGTTATCAGCTATAGGGAATAATTTCTCCCAGTTACTACAATCTTTTACTGGATTTACACTAGAC